>CAUYON010147819.1:0-16094 GCA_963573935.1 Arctocebus calabarensis | reverse complement strand
GGTGGAGGGAGGGCAATTGGTGGGATCACACCTACAGTGCATCTTAGCAGGGTACTGGGGAAACTTATTAAATGTAGAGTATCAATGTCTTTATATAGTGATCAAGAAAATGCCATGAAGGCTATCTGTAACAGTACGATGAAAAGATTTCTGAATGTATATGAATCATGCCCTATGATTGCACCAATGTACAGAATTATGATTCAATAAAATTATAAAAAAAAAAAAATTACATCTAAATAAAAAAAAAAAAAGATATATATTTGTATATGTAAATAGGTAAGTGGCAGTGGCTTATGTCACATGTCAGATTTCATTGACTAAGTCAAGTTACATGGACAAATCTGATATCAGTGGTGCCGAGAATATTATTTTTCTTCAGGAATAACCTGGTAGAGAGATGAATCAGTTAGAGTAGGGCAGCAAATATTTTGACAATAATGCAATTTATTGTCTATAGATATCAATATACATACTTAGCTATATAGATATAGATAGATAAATTATATTCATTACAAATATATGTGTCTATCTATATTCACACATAGGGGTATCCACACACACATATACAATGTCAATACAAAAGAGATTTGAATTGGTTAACAATTATATATAATACCAACAGATTACAAAAAAATGAAGGACTAAGAATAAAGTAAAAATAAAATCTGGTCAAAAATAGCAAGTATGCCAAAATCAAATCCTATGGTTGAAAAAGTTGGACTGTAAAGGGAGCTCCAAAGTTTCTAGCATCCCTGAAGAAGCATACACTTAACATAATCAATTTCTACATTTATGTTAATCACAAGCTAAAATAAATCAATTTTCCATAATTTATAAAGAAAATTGACTTCAATAGAGTAACAGTTTATATAAATGCTATGTGATAAGTAAAAACAAACAAAAAAATCCCTTAACAATTACCTTGAGATAAATCCATATTATAAATGTATATAAAAGGGCTGTCAAGAAAGTATCCAGAAAAATAGAGACATACATGGCTGGATATTTTCTCAACAGCCCTCATTTATACATATCACTACAACAAAAGAAAAGCAGGAATTTCAAGTTTTAATTTTCAAATTTCCTATAGTTCCCACATACGGAGTCACAATGTAAGCCAAAGATGTAATGCTAAAACTCAAAAATGTAAAATATGTTCTACGAGAGGTCAAATAAATAAATATGCACATGTATTGAGATTTCTAATTCTGTGATTTAATACAAAGAGCAATTTAGAGTAGTTAGATAAATGGATGAACTACAGATGATTTAGAGAATCATTCATGAAAGAAACAAAGTTATTGGATCACTTTTGAAAAAAAATTTGTACTTTATTGGGCAAGTAACATGGTAAGAATTATAAGAAAAGGTTACAAGACAGAATTCAAAATAGTGTGCTTTAAGGCAGATATTTAGGTAGCTGGTGCATGCACACTTTAAGAATTTACAAAATACTTAGCTGACAAAAGAACTCAATGCTAGAAATGTGAAGAAGTCTTGAAAGAAATATGCTAGAGAACTGAAGTTATATTAGATATTCTTAAAAATGGCTATGTACTACATACAAGGTTTGGTTATATTTTCAAAATTTAAGAATACCTTTATTTCAATCAGGAAAGAAAAGGAGTTGGCCACATAAACATAAATTTATACAGGAGAGTTAAGTATACTTTTAAATAAAGGAATTTGTTTACAAAATTTCTGACTTATTTGACTTTTAGAACACAGCATAATGCTATCATAAATGTTAACCAAATTAATCAGTGTGTAATACTCACAGGTAAATTTTGAGGTCTGCTTGGTGAATATTCATACATACATAAACTGATAGCACCAAAAATCACACCCCTAACTGTAACTTCTTTCCTAATCACTGGACTCATACTACATGTAAATAATATTATTTGGCTGTCCTCTAATGGCTGCAGTTGGATGTCCAAATGGCACTTCAAATTTAATTTATCCAAAACTTAATTCTTCACATCCCCCCAAACATATTTCTATACTTACCTTCCTGTCTTGGTAAATGGAAAATGTCTTCTTCCAAGTGTTCCGGTTCATAGCCTTGGAATCAGCCTTAACTCTTGTCTCATATATGTCCCTCATTGAATTACACTGGCTCTGTCTTCACATATCCAGCGTCTAACCACATTTCATTACATCCATCTCTATATCCCTGGTCCAAGCCACCCCACTCTCTTCAGAGAATTATTTAAAAGGCTTTTTGCATGATGTGTCCTTTTTGTCTTTATTCTTTTGTAATCTCTTCTCCATGGACGGCCAAAGGGATCATTTCAAAACATAAATTAAATTCTTTAACTTTCCATTCAAAACCCTATGTTGCTTTATGGTATCAGATCTTATTGTCAAGTGTTTTCATTCGTTTTCATTCATTTCAAGGTGGTGTTTTATATATGATTTAAAACAAAAATTCAATTTCATTCTCTTGAATGTGGACTTCTAGTTTTCTCAACATGTTTTGTTGAAGAGATTATCTCTCCCCATTGTTCATTCTTGGCACACTTATCAAAGGCCCATGACCATATATATAAAGTATAGATTTAATTTGGGGCTCTGCATTCTTTTACATTGGGCTAGATATCTGTCTTTATGAAAGTACTCTACTATTTTGATTAGTGTAGTTTTGTAATATATTTTGGAATCAAGAAGTGTTTCTACCTTTGTTTTTTCTCAAGATTGATTTGACTGTTTGTGGCCTTAATGGTTCAATATGAATTTTAGAATTTATTCTTGTTTCTATAAAAACTGGTACTAAAATTTTGATAAAGATTACATTGAATGTGTATATCACTTTGGTAGTATATATATTTCATATCATTTCTTTCAGACTTAAACATAAGATCTGAAAATGTAAAACTCCTAGAAGAAAACATATTAGAAAAGGTTCTTGACATTGGTCTTAGCCATCATTTTACCAACACAATACCAAAAGCACAAGCAACAAAAACAAGAATAAACAAGTAGAACTATATCAAAACTAAAAGCTTTTGCACAGCAAACAATTATCAAAATGAAAATGAAACCTACAGAATGAGAGACAATATTTGCACACCCTATATATGATAAAGAGTTAATATTCTAAATTCATAAAGAACTCCTACAATTTAATAGTAAAAACAAACAAACAAACAAAAACTAGTAACATGTTTTAAAAGTGGGCTAAGGACTTGAATGAACTTTTTCTTTAAATAGGCTAAGGACTTGAATTAGACATTTCTCCAAAGAAAACATAACAACATACTGGGAAATGCAAAATCAAAACTACAAGGAACTATCACCTCATACTTAACAGGATGGCCATTAAATAAAACGAAAAAGGACAACTGCTGGAAAGGATGTGGAGAAAAGGGAATCCAGGCACACTATTGATGGAAATGCAAAATGGTGCAGCCATTAAGGAAAACAGCATGGAATTTCCTTCAAAATTAAACATAAAACTAGCACATGATCCAGCAGTTCCAGGATCCATCCAGAATCCCCTTCTGTGCATTGATACAAAAGACATGAAATCAGTATCTCAAAGAGATATATGTATTCCTAAGTTCATTGCAGCATTTTGCTTAACAGTGAAGATGTGGACACAAAGTCTTTTGATAGACAGATGAAATGTTGCAAATACATACAAGGGAACACTATTTGGCCTTGATTTAAAAAAAAATCAAACCCAGAAATTTATTAATATGTAACAACATGGATGAACTAGAAGGCATTATGCTAATTGAAATAAGCCAGTCCCCAAAACATGATTCCACTTGTATGTTGTATTTAAAACAGCCAAATTTATAGGAATGGTGGTCACCAGAAGGTGAGGTGGAGGGATAATTACTAAATTAAGTTCCTATCTAGCAACATGCATAAGGTCTAGAGAAATTCTGTACAACATTGTAGCCATAGTTAACAATATTATATCATATATGTAAAAATTTGTTAAAAGTGTAAATCTCATTTAAATGTTCTTACCACTGTGGAAAAAAATTTTCTGTTGGAATCCTATCTTACTCAGAATAGAAATCTAAAATTATCACTGCTTGCACAATTTGGTTCCCTGCCAAAAGAATAGAATCTAATATCCTACCACTCATCTCCACTCTAGCCGGGACTAAAAACTTATCATCTCAAGGCCTTCATACTGTCTCTTCTCTATGCCTGGAAAGGTTTTTCTCCCCAAAATAGATATGACTGGCTCGTTCACTTCATTCCCTGGCCACTCGTTAATTAAAACAACTATCACCAGTCCCATCATTTCCTTAGTAGTTTTCAGTCCTCATCATGCACAAGAATTATATTTAGCCTATACAATTGGCATTGACATTGCTTTAATCTGTCACCTGCTCTGTATTTACCTCTTCTTGTGGCCACCATTCTTATGTAAATGGAAATAATACATTCAGTGCTATCCAAGTTACCAACTTTTATAAAATATCAAAGAAATAATAATCAGCTATTTATGTGCACTGGAAAAAAAAAGAGATAAGCTTTAATAACTAGAGAACCATGGAGTCAACACACAAGTTTGAAGTAGCTGTGTTTTCACTATTTTAAGAAAGGGGGAGGGAAGGGAAAGGTGTGCTTTCTAGTAAGAACTTTGTCAAACAATCCCAACCTGAGTTTGCAATTTTATTCTTTACTTTGAGACCTCAGAGTCAGAGAAATAAAAGATTTTGCCATGAACATCTCACAAAGGAGAAGTCTGTTTAGAAAGAAAAGATGAGCATTATTATTTTAAGTGCGCTCACCAGTAATCTTTCTAGGTGATTAGAGCAGTCTTCATCACTGATATGCATTATAATAGAACTGTCTACCTTATAGAATGCTTTTATAGACATTATCTCATTCAATTATCAAAATCAAGGTTTACACTGTGGCTATGGCTGGATTAGCTAATTAGCATATATATTTCAATAACATTTAATTTCAAATGCCCAAAAGAATTGAAAGTTGTTTGAGGTAGGTGTTTCTAAGCAAAACTAGGCTTCTGTAATATAGAGTAGGTTATTATTATTATTATTATTTTTTTTTTTTTGGAGACAGAGTCTCACTTTGTGGCCCCTAGTAGAGTACTATAGCATCAAAGCTCACAGCAACCTCCAGTTCTTGGGCTTAGGTGATTCTCTTGCCTCAGCCTCCCAAGTAGCTGGGACTTCAGGTGCCTGCCTCAAAGCCTGGCTATTTTTCTGTTGCAGTTTGGCCGGAGCTGGGTTTGAACCCACCACCCTCTGTATATGGGGCCGGTGCCCTACTCTCTGAGCCACAGGAGCCTCCCTTGAGTAGGTTATTATTAGAAATGATTTTAAAACAAAGACAAACCAATAAGAACATTTTTCTCCTGACTTTGCTCCTCTTCTTATGTATCATGACCCATGAAAAAATTGCCTTATCAACTTGCAAATGCTTTAAATACATTAAGATGACTTTACCTTCAATTTCATTCTGTCTTTATAGAAATCTGCCACATCCACCTGGCTCTTGAACATTTGAAATGTGGCTAATCCAAATCGAGATGTAGTTAATTAAGTATAATACACCAGATTTTTAAAAATTAAAAAATGTAGATACTGTCTAATAATTTTATACTAATCACACCTATATCAATAAAAATTAATGGTATTTTATAAATATCTAGCTAAAGTATATAACTCAAATCAATTTTCCCTTTTCCTTTCTGCTTTTTTGATGTGGTTAATAGGAAATTTTCAATTACATACATGATTCATAATCCTGATTTACATTATATTATTCTGATAGATAATTCTGAGAGGGGATATAATCAACTAGTCTATTTATCTTAAAAGCTTGTTTACTGCAGTATAATTAAGGAAGTAATAAATGAAAGCATCTTGTTATCTATCAACAGTTTAGAGAAAAAGACACAGGAATGTAGAGGACGCCCTGAGCCTGAAGGCCTCTGAGCAAGATGATTCGCAGTTTGGGGCGGACCCTCGGGCAACTGATCTGCAGGTGTTAAAGCTTAATCATCCTCTGGAGTCCGGGAGAGAGCTCCAGCCCAGAGCACTCCTTCAGCAAGCAGTTATTGTCTAATACTCCCCTCACCTGTCATGTACTGTCTCAATAAATAGCTACCTCGAGGTTGCTCTGGACTACTGGACACTTAAGTTTAGCCCACCTCTTGCAAGCTGGTATTTCTAATCCGTGTCACACCTGTTTCCTTCATGCGGCAATGGAGACAATAGAGGATGCAACACAGGAAAATATGTAAAATATTCTGTATTAAAAAATTGGCAATAGAAATCTTTGTGACTGTTAAAATTTACTGAGTGCTCAGTAGGCACCTGGCCTTGTACATACTTCACCAATTTAAAATACTTAGAAAACACCTATGAGAGAGGGACTACATCAGGGCCAAACACATTTCCCGTATATTTTTGATGGCCATTTGCCAAAACTTAGCTTCTCTTTCTCTTTCATTTGGTTGAAGTGTGTGAACTTGAGCTTTTTCATTCCAGGAACTACACTTTAATTTTGAGATAGAATTAATGCTAAAGAAACAGATGGACATTGGAGCAGAATCCTGAGATCGAGTAGTAAGAGGAACTACTATTAGGTCTCATAGCCTCAGGGAAGACCTGGATAAGAATCCAGGCCACAAATACCACCCCCCACCAAAACTCTTTGACTCAGACCCTACTTCCTAAAATAATGCACTTGGTAATAATATGGATGTAGGACAGGTGTCATGGTGAGATGTTACCTGCTGGCATTACCTGGCCTAAGCAGGAGGGATTACTAATAATCGCTCTGTGGCTCAAGAACAGCTCATACATCATTTTCCCATTCCTCTTTCCAATCTATGATTAGATTATTGGGTGTCTGTATCATTTTACTTATTACTCAAAACAATCACAAATTATTGAGGGGGGCCAGGGACATGTAAAAACTGACCATCTCTGACCCCTCCACCCAATGGTATTAAACTTAAATGTTAATTAATTAATAAATTTAAATGTTGTTGTGTGTTTCATGCCCTCCCCTCCTCCACATTATCGTGAAGTTAGACCCCACCAACTGCAGCAGGAGTTTATGTTTCATTTTGTTGTGATGTCTCTATATGTATGGGCCACCCCCAGGGAAACTTCATTAACTGTGAATTTGAAAGCTTCACATAAACTATAAGCACCCCATAAATTTAATCTTGTTACAGGAGACCCTCACATTCTCAAAGATACTCCTTAAGACTTTCAAGAATTCTCAACAACAAGCATATTACTATAGTATGTTATTTCTTTCTTAAAATCCAGTAATGCAGAAAGAAAGAAAATATTAATAGTCTCTTCAGAGTCTCAATGAGTTTCTTAAAATACAAGGCCAAAAGCAAGTGGAAAGTTATTTGAAGGAAAGGAATTGATACTTCCATAGACCTCTTCATGGTTCACCAACTTGAATACTTGGCTATTTTCTAGGAAATATTTCACAAAGCAACAATATTTTCATCATGTTATGAGCATAACTACACAGAATGTGATGAACTGCCATTTAGGTTTGTGTAAATACACTCTGTAATGTTTACATAATGAAAATGCCTAATGATGCTTTTATCAGAACATCTGCCTATCACTAGGCAAATGCAAGACTGTGTTCAAATGCCAGTTAAACGATACAATATTCCTTGAGAAAATCTACAATTACTCTTAAATAAATCTTTACTGATTCTCAACCTGGAGCAAGGCTATATTGAGTGCCTAGTGGTGAATGTAGTAGCAAAGAGATCGAAATTCAGCACTCAAAATCCAAATATCTACCCTCATGGCTTTCAATTTGTGGTATAAATTTGTAATCGCTGTCCAATATTCTCTGCTATGGCACCTTGATATAAAAATTCTAACAAATTCTTAGTCATCACCAATTGGGCATATTACATCACATACTGAATTCCTATAATAACCGCTTGTATCTTCCTATGAATGTCATGTCCACTGGGGTCCTCAAAGTGAAATTCACACATTTCACGTAGCTTTTTTTTTATTTGTTTGATATAGTAACTAACAGGTTTTGTTAAATGTAATATGAGCCATGAACCATTAAGTAGCATATAGAAATCTTCATTTTTGAACATATTTAATGATACTTTTAGTAAAAATGGTTATTAGATTGAGTTAGACCCTTTTGTATTCTACTTCCAGAGGAAAAAAAAAAGAATTCCATTCCTTAGTTAAGTAAAAATGTAAAATACATTCATGCATTGCTCCATGGAGTACCTTCTGAGAAATGTATCGTTAGGGGATTTCCTTGTTGTGCAAGCATCATAGAGTGTATTTATACAAACCTAGATGGTACAGCCTTGTTTTTCCAATATGCCAGATGGTACAGTGTATTGCTCCTCACCTGTACAGTGTGTTACTGTACTGAATATTGCTACCATTTGTAACACAATGATAAGTATTTACATATTCAACCAAATCTAAACATAGGCAAGATACAGGAAAAATACAGTATAAAAGTCAAAAAATGGTACCCTTATATGAAGCACTCAACATGACTGAAGTGTGCAGGACTGAAAGTTCCACTGGGGGAGTCACTGAGTAAGTGGTGAGTGATGTGAAGGCCTAGAGCCCTCTGCAGACTACTGAAGACTCCATACACACTGCACACTTAAGCTATGCTAAATTTACTTTTCAAATTTTGCTTTCCTAAAAAAATAACTGTACCTTAGCTTGCTGTACTACTTTTACATTATGAACTTCTAGATTTTTTTTAACATTTTGACTCTTTTATAATACATAACACTCTTGCTAAAGCACAAACACATTATAAAGCTATACAAAAGTACTTTTCTTTCTTTATATTTTTATCCTATATGCTTTCTTCTATTGTTAACTTTTTTTTTTGCAATTTTTGGCCAGAGCTGGGTTTGAACCCACCACCTCTGGCATATGAGGCTGGTGCCCTACTCCTTTGAGCCACAGGTGCCACCCTATTGTTAACATTTTTATTTTTATTTCTTTACCTTTTCAACTTTCTTAATTAAAAAATAACACAAACACTTTAGCCTAGGTCTATGCAGGGGCAGCATGATCCTATCACTGTCTTCCATTCCCAAGTCTTATTCCACTGAAAGGTCTTCAAGGGCAGTAGCAGATGAAGCTGTCATCTCCTGTGATAACAACACCTTCTTCTGGCATACCTGCCGAAGGAGCTGCCTAAGGCTGTGTTATAGTTAACTATTTTTTTTATAAGTAGTAGAAGTACATGCTAAAAAATGATAAAAAAAGATAGGGCAGTCAATACATAAAATAAGAGTAGTTTATTATCATTAATAATTATTATGCAGTGTAGTGCATATAACTGGATGAACTGCACTTCTATATGACTCGTTTGCTGGGTTGTTTATGCCTGATCACCACAATCACTTGAGTAACGCAATACAACAGCACTAGGTGACAGGAATTTTTAGCTCCATTATATTCGTATGGAATCACCATCACATACGTGGTCAGTCCTTGACTAAAACATTGTCAGGTAGCACAAGACTGTGTGTATGTTCAACAGGTCTGATATAACAATCAGAGTTTGCTGGTTTGTGACAGAGTCCTCCCCCAAATGTTCCTAAACACATCTTCTCTTTGTCTCTTATAATCTCCTTCTCTGAACTATGGTATACCCTAACAAATGGAAACATTATTACCTAATTGTTTATACCCTCACATTAATCTGAAATTTTAAAAAGAGGAGAATTTCTAACTTGCTAGTATTATTTAAAAGTATATAAAATTAGTTCTACCTCTGAGCCCAGCTATTTAATAATTTTTCCATTACCTCAGATGATTAAATTAGTAAAGGAATAGGATACTTCTTTAATTGAAGATGTGTGCTTTCACAGTAATGTGTGAACTAACACCATTTGTGTTCATCTTCTATCCCATCTAAGAAACATAAATGCCATGCTGTGTTTCTGGATTGGTTAACAACTTCAAACACATTTCTCTTGCTTTGCTTCAATCAACCCTGCAAGCTGTTCCTTCTGACTTCAAAGTTTAAATATTTTTGCTTCATCATCAGTTTTTTAGTATGGAGAGTTGGCTTACCTTTAAAGAAACCATATTTTGCAACAAAAACAATTCGAATCAAAGCTTCCTTTTAAGATGTGTGCCTTTTTCTCTAAAAAAGAAAAAACCAAGAGAACTTTCTTTCGCGAAAGAATAAAACTTCAATGGCAAGCTAAAGTAATCAGAAGAAAGAATCTCAGAGCTTAAAGATAAGGCTTTGAACTTACCCAGTCAGCCTAAGATACAGAAAGGAGAATAAAGAAGAATGGAAAATCACTCAGAGAAATATGGGAGTATGTGAATCGAACTGATATGCATTATACGAATTATAGGTAGCCCTAAGTGAGAAGAAGAAAAAGCTAAAGCCTAGAAAACTTCTCTGGTATCATTAGAGAATCAGAATTCCAGATACAAGATGGTCATCAAGCACTGGCAGATTCATAGCAAATGGAACATCTCCAATTCACACAGTCATCAACCCGGCCAAAGTCAAAATGAAAGAGAAAATTCTACAAGTACCATGAGGAAAGCAAAAACTAAACTACAAGGGAAGGTTTATCAGACCAAGAGCAGAATTCTCAGCAGAGATCTTACTACCCAGAAGGGATTGAGGCCCCATTTTTCATATTAAATAGAACAACTGCCAGACAAGAAACCTGTATCTTTCAAAACTAAGTTTCATGTATGATGGAAAAATTATGACTTTTCCACACAAGCAAACCCTAATGAATTTGTCCTTAATAGACCTGCCCTACAGGAAATTCCCAGCAGTGTCAAAATGCACAAATGTTAACGATAAAACAATAGCACAAGGGGAAGCAATAAGGTATCACCCAACACAATGAACAGAACAGCATCCCATATATTAATACCAACATTCAATGTGAATAGCCTGAATACAACATTTAAAATGCATAGATTGGCTAGGTAGATGAACCAACACAACCTACTTATTTGCTGTCTCCAGAAAAGATAACCTAATAAAGAAGGGCTCACACAGATTTAAATTAAAGAGATAGAAAAAAAAACACATTCCATGAAAATGGAAACTAAGAGCATATCTAGACATTCTCATAGCAGATAAAGTAGAATTTACAATCAACAATGATAATAAAAAGACAAAGACAATCTTTGTATAATGGTAAAAGGAGCAATTCCACAAGAAGACATAGTAATCTAAGTGTATATGCACCTAACACAAGGTCCCAGATTGCTATAGCAAATACTGCTAGATCTAAGCAAAGAGATAAACAGTAGCATCATAATTGCTGAGGCATTCAGTACTCCACTGACAGAGCCAAGCAAAGGATCAACAAAACAGAAACCTGGCTCTTTGAAAAGATAAACAAAATCAATCAATACACCTCTAGCTTAATTAACCAGAAACTAAAGAGAAAGGCTACATATAAACTCAATCAAAATGAAAAAGGAAGGATTACAACTGATACAAGAGACATACAAAATATCATCCATGAATACTATGAAAATCTCTAGGCACATCATGAACTAAAAAGCATAGAAGACCAATGTCCCTTATGAATATAGATGCAAACATCCTCCGCAAAGTACTAGCAAACCAAAATCGAGAATACTTCAAAAAAAAAAATTTACCATGATCAAGTGGATTTTATTTCAGGAATGTAAGGAAGGTTCAACATACAAGGTCAGACAATTAAATTCATAAACTCATTCTAGAATAAGTGCTACCACTAGCTGGATATCTGCTCTATGGTCACCTTCAAGGTACTCCACTCGTGAAGCACCAACACCAGTGCCTAATCCACTGGAACTCTTTTTCTGGAATGGCCATCAGAGCTGTTATCATACAAGGTCAGAAAATTAAGTTCACGAATTCATCCTAGAAAAAATGCTGTATACCTCCTTGCTGAATATCACTATGGTCACCTGATGGCTAAGGAGAGTACTTTGAAGATGACTGTAATAATATCCAGCAAGGAGGTATGTAGCACTTTTTCTAGGATGAGTTCATGGACTTGATTGTTAGATTTTGTATGATACTTCTGTTTCTGTAACAAAAGGTATATTTTGTCTTTTATTATGTTGTCTAGCTCCTTAGTGAGTTTTTCATTGATATCTTGAAATATTTCATTGGCGTCTTTTTGCTGGTTTTCAATTTTCTCTGTAATTACATCCATCCTATTTGTTATCCACATTCTAAATTCAATTTCTCACATTTCAATAATTTCCCATGCTATAGACCCCTTTGATCCTTTCAGGGTGTTGAACTGTTTTGTTTTTTTTATGTTGCCCAGGTTCTAACCCTTGGCAGCCCTGATCTTAGCTCTTAGGGCACAAACTCAGTATTTTGTGTTTACTACATGGCCAACCTTGAAGAATCTTCCTACCTGAAGCAACACAATGCTAATCTCAATTTCTACATAGCCAGAGTCACCCAAATGTCTTCTTATTTCTGTCATCCAAAGACTACACTTTCTTCCTCTTTAGCAAGCATGCTTGCCAACAGATTCCCATTCTTATGGCTCTTTCCTGGAAACCAAAGTAATACCTCTCAAGTCCATTGTCATTATAATATATATACTCACAGAAAAATCTAAAAATGTAAGAAGTTCTGGCAAATAACTATGAAACAATAATTATTTATTGACACTTCATTTAGGTAGTTCACTAAAAGTAAAAGAGGACATAATCTTGAAGGAATTTTTATTTTATAAGAAGTTAAAACTTGTTTATTTCACTTCTGTTAGCTCTGCCAGTCATGACCTACTTAGGATAAAAATGAAGTTATGTTAAATCAACTTGATAGCCCTGGATAACTTCCAGAATGAAGATATGCTAACTCAAACTATGGACCTAAAGAAATTTATTGCTTGATTTTGAGGTTAAGAAAATAACTAAGAAGCTAGAGATAATTCCGAGGTTTTGCTGATAAGAGAACAGAATTTTGCCCTAGAATGCATTGCCTTTGGGAGTAAGGCAAAGAGTGTAGCTCTTTATAATAATCCCATATAATTTAGCTAACGTGGAAGCATTGAGACCTATCAGACAGTTTTTGGAATACCAGTTTATTAAAGAATCACTATTTCTGATCATCATACATACTCCTGATATATTTCAGCATGGCAAATATGCCAAGATTCAATGCTAGAAACTTCCAAAAGAAGAATTTATATTTTTAGAGCATATTTGAGGTTCTTTGCCCTATTTTTACCATCAAAATTAGAACACTGTTAAAAATATTTAGAGATCTTAAAAATGCTTCACATTTGAAAAAAATTATGTTTTTATTTGACTGATAAGCCACTACAAATCTAAACTTCCGCTAAAGGATTTTAAAAAGATCTTTTCATGACAACAGGGAGATTATGGATATTTTCATCACATACATGACATCTGGTATCTTCTTTCCCGCCAAGATCTATAAATGGCTTAAACTATCACTTAACTTTGCAAAAAGCAACCTTAATAAAGAAGCTTAAAAACCTAAAGAATAAAAATACAGTAACAACTGCACAGGAGTCTAATATTTTCAAGAGTAGCTACCACATTTAGCCTTGCGGGCAAAGATGATAGACATTCCTCCCGCTTTCGAAATGCATTCACCAATCTCCGTAAACGCCCATAGTCTCACCTCCCACCAGTATTACACTATTAAGTCCAAGATTTCATCATGTAAATCAAGTCCAGGTGCAGTGGAAGCTAGAAGGGTGGAGTGGAGGTCTCCCTTTTAATCAGAGGACCATTGGATAAAGAAACTAGCTATACACCTCCCACATATCTCCCTTAGGATATGGAGACAGGATCAGGAGGCCCACAGTAGACACCTCCATTCAAAAAGTGGAGGAGCAATGTGATGTTGCACTCACTGGGCTGAGATTTCTCTCAGATGGGTTTTTGTTTTCAATAGAATATCTTTTAAAGGGAAATTTTTTAATCTAATGAAGTTTAACTTAACATTTTTTAATTGTTCATATTTTCTTAAAAAAATCTTTGCATTTTCAAATTGTAGAGATGTTTCTCCTGTGTTTGTTTCAAAAAATTGTATAATTTTAGCTTTTTAACTTAAGTCTGTGATTTATTTTAATAGTCTTTATGCAAAATGAAAGGTTTGGGTTGATGTACATTTTTTTCCAACAGATACCAGGTTGTTCCGGTACCATGTGATGAAAAGTTCTCTTTCTCCATTGAATTTACATTGGTGCCTTTGTTGAAAATCTGTTGACCACTTATATGGTTTTGTAGACAGACTACTTGTGAGTCTTTATTTTTTTATTTACTGTGACAATTCTGCTTTTTAGTTGGAGTATTAATCCATTTACATTAAAGTGCTTATTAATGTGTTTGACTTTAAATCTAATACCTTGCTTTTTGTTTTCTATTTCTTCCATTGTTCCTTTTTTCATTTTCTGCTTTATGTTAATTGCAAATATTTTAGGATTTTGTTTTGTCTTTACAATTATCTCATTAACTTTACTTCTTTCATCTATTTTTAGAGGTTGCTTTGAGGTTTATAATATTGATCTATAATTTTGGCAGAGCTTTTTAAATCATAGTATGCCATTTTCAATCTATAGGCCATCCTTCACAAGAAGACTTGTGACTTGTTCAGAGAAACATACTTCATATTTTTCAATGAAAATAAGCAGTACTCAAAATGTAAAACCAAGAAAAAGATTTTTCATATGACAATACAGGCTAATAATTACTAAGTAATTATTCAGACAATTTTATATATATATATAAAATATATGTATATACACACATATATTTTTATGTACTAGTAAACATTTATTGCGGTTTTCAAAGTACTCTCCTGTGGGACCATCACTTGCATTTATGTAGCCTGTATACAAAAGGTGCTCCATCTGAGCACATGAATTTTTTTAATTATTAAATCATAGCTGTGTACATTAATGCATCATGGGGTACATTGTGCTGGTTTTATACATAATTTGAAATATTTTCATCAAACTGGTTAACATAGCCTTCATAGTGTTTTCTTAGTTATTGTGTTAAGACATTTATATTCTGCTTTAGTAAATTTCACCTGTACCCTTCTAAGATGCATCGTAGGTGTGCACCTATGGTATTCCCACCAATTATCTTCCCTCCACCCATCCTCCCCCCTCCCCACCCTTCTCTTGCCCCTTTCCCCATATGCTTGAGCTATAATTGGGCTATAGCTTTCATATGAAAGCTGTAGATTGGTTTCATAGTAAGAATGAGTACATTGGATACTTTTTCTTCCATTCTTGAGATACTTTTCTAAGAAGAATATGTTCCAGCTCCATCCATGTAAACATGAAAGAGGTAAAGTCTCCATCTTTCTTTAAGGTTGCAGAATATTCTATGGTGTACATATATCACAATGTATTAATCCGTTTATGGGTCGATGGGCACTTGGGCTTCTTCCATGACTTAGCAATTATGAATTGGGCTGCAAAAAACATTCTGGTACAAATGTCTTTGTTATAATGTGATTTTTGGTCTTCTGGATATATACCTAGTAGAGGAATTATAGGATCGAATGGCAGGTCTATTTTTAGATCTCTAAGTACTCTCCAAACATCTTTCCAAAAGGACCATATTAGTTTGCATTCCCACCAGCAGTGTAGAAGTGTTCCCTTTTCTCCACACTCACGCCAACGTCTTTGGTTTTGGGATTTTTTGATGTGGGCTAATCTTACTGGAGTTAGATGCCATCTCAAAGTGGTTTTGATTTTCATTTCTCTGATGATTAAGGATGATGAGCATTTTTTTGTGTCTGTAGGCCTTGTGCCTTTTTTCTTCAGAGAAGTTTCACTTCAGTCCCTTGCCCATGCTGAGATAGGATCACTTGTTCTTTTCTTGCTAATACATTTGAGTTCTCCGTGGATTCCGGTTATTAAACCTTTGTCGGAGCCATAACCTGCAAATATTTTCTCCCATTCCGATGGCTGTCTGCTTGCTTTACTTACTGTGTTCTTGGCTGTGCAAAAGCTTTTTAGTTGACAATTATATTTTTAACAAAAATGTATTTTTGGCTATTTGAGAATAGTAAGCTAATTATTATTTTAGACAATGAAAACTCTTTTTTAGAGCTGGATTGAG
>CAUYON010147818.1:0-18755 GCA_963573935.1 Arctocebus calabarensis | reverse complement strand
GGTTTGAACCCTCCACCCTCAGTATATGGGACCGGCACTCTACCAGCTGAGTCATAGTTACCTTTTCTTTAAAAACATCTTTGAGGACCATATTTTGTTTGATTTTTATGGAAATCATTTTATACAGCTGATTCTAACATTTTCCTCATTTGACCACTTTATGTAGCTAGGTATATGCAAATAGGGACCCAAGTAGAAAGTATTTATTTTATAAATTGGTTTACAAGAATGTTTAATGGCTCAAATGTTTTCTTGAAACATGTAATAATTTCATAAAATGAGTAATACAAAATTAAATAATTAAAATTAATTTGAAGATCAAGTGGTGTGGAAGTTGGAGAAAGTCATACAAAATAATGGCAATTATCTTCTAATGTAGGAGAAAATAAAGAGTCTACACCTAAAGGACCGTACCAAAAGACTTGCTTTTTCCATGTCATTAAATATCACCTATGAAAAAAAAATTAGGGCAATGAAGTACTTATAAATTAATTTGGACTTTTCACAAAGATATGAATTAGGAGCAATTAAAATCAGGAAAATAAAAATTATTCAGAAAAAAAACACTGAATTATGACCTAGGATCCTTGTTGGGCTTTTAGTTGTACCACTTGATTTACAGTTATCCTTCACATACACAGACACAAGAAAGAGTTGTCTGTATTTGTCTGTAGGCACAATGTCCTTCACCATTTGCTTTGTATTAGATCACTACAACACAACTTCTGTCTCTCTTTCACTCACAAATGCTACAAAAGTTTTACCAGACAGTGAGTAAAACCATAAAATAATGACGATAAAAATTATCATGATACCTATTACATTATAATGTTCAATATTATGGAAACTTTTGCACATACAGTTGCCCCTTAAACAATGCAGAAGTCAGGGGCACTGATCCAGAACACAGTCAAAAATACACATATAACTTTAGACTCTCCCAGATCTTAACTACTAATAACCTAATGCTGATCAGTAGCCTTACTGACAACATAAACAGTTGATTAACAAATATTCTGTATATGTATTATATAGTATGGTCTAAAAGTAAACTAAAGGAAAAATATTATTTGAAAAATCACAAGGATGAGATATGTATTTACTATTGAGTGAAAATAGATCATCATAAGGGGTCTTCATCCTTATCATCTTCATGTTGAATGGTCTGAGAAGGAGGAGGAAGAGGAGAGATTGGTCTCTCAGAAATGGAAGAGGAGGCAGAAGAGGCAGGCACAGGAGGTATAACTTTTATTGAAAAAAGTATGTTTATAAGTGAACCCATGCTGTTCAAGCATCAACCATATCTATATTCCTCTTCATTTTCGTCTTCATCAGCTTTTGTAATGGGACTCTTCTTATTTGGCATGGTCGCTCAAGGTAGATTTTTAAATTTTACAGAAGATAACTGATGAGTAGTGAAATTAAGCACCGTTCTCAAGTTGCTATTATAAAAATAAGCTTCGGATGGGTGATAGGTCTGCCTGGTTTCAGAGTTTTTGGCTTTTCTTGTTAATTACTTGGCCTCTTCAATGAATGAATGAATTATACACAGTTTACAACGTGTATACACATGGCAATGAATTATACACAGTTTCAATGCAGGAAATATACACATAAAAACTGCAAACGATATTTCAAAGTCACTAATGTTATTCCCATGTTAACCACCAATCCCTACAACCTAACATGTCCCTAAATCCTGAAATCTGATGAAATTCTGTCTTCTTTCTTTCACTGTTGCCATGTTTCTGTATTACATGCTCACATTCACACGCTGTTGAACATCAGGCTACTTCTGATTCTAGAGCTGAAAGGGCCATAGGAAAGAATTTCTGGCATTTACATTTTTAATTCTTTTAAAAAAATTTCATTTTTATACTTTCAGTTCTTTAAAGATTAGCAAAAAATCATTAAGAAATAGGGGTGGCACATGTGGCTCAAAGGGGTGGGGTGCCAGCCCTATATACCGGAGGATGTGGTGGGTTCAAACCGAGCCTCTGGCCAAAAAAAAAAAAATTTCATTAAGAAATAGAGTCATTAACCCTATGTGTACTACTCTGGTTTTGCTTATATTTTCTCCTGAACACGTTTTTATAGTTCTGTGATAATTCTGTTACCCTCTTCTAGTATAGACAAATTCAGATAGATGATAAGAGATTCGAAAAGTCTCCTTAGCTAAACAGTGTGCTGAAGAATGCCCCATTAATAGAAATCCTTCTTTACTTTCTGGACATTGTGTGTGTCCCATGGCTAAAATGCCTCTAAACATCCCTAACTGTGGTAAAAATCCTTTGACTTCTCCCTTCTGGAATCTTACTGGTCCCTGTATATTTATGTGTGGGTTTCAATGGGGAATTTATTTAATTTTTTCTGAGGTCTCTGATCTATAAGATGGGCATGCTAATGTTTACTTTATCTACCAAGAAGTAGGCAGGAAAAAAAATTTATGGGCAATACAATCAGGAAGCTTATGTTAGTATGATTTATAAATGGCATGCCTATTAAGAAAATTATGTTTTTCTGCACAATCAAATTCCAGGTGAATCAGCAAACAATTTCCTGGGGTGAGAATTTAAAAGTACTGCTGAATGACTAGGCAAATAACTATTTTATGTTCCAATAGTTATTTCCATGTATTGTTCTGATTTGATACTCAAAATGCAATTTAAAGATTACTTAAGACATTATTTTCTACAGTATATTTTCACGTAGCAAGTAATTTCTTTCTTATTTTGCTCACAGGACTGTTTCCGGTGAGCCACTTCATTGCACTATTTGAACATTTTTCAACTTTTTCAATCATATTAAAGTTGAAGGCCTATGTGTTCTATAAAAGACACAAAAGACTTAAGTGTAGATAATATTATAAACCTCATGTACCACTTATCCCTTATAGTTCTTTCCTGAAAAATATTGAAAATAACTAGTTTTTCTTCTAATGATGATTTTCATTTATATGTCATTAATATGTTTGATCTCACAATTTGCTTTCAGTGTTCTTTTAGCATATTGTTAGCCATTAGACAGTGATAAGGTTTTGACAATTATGTCCTTACATAGAAAGGAATCACTTTTGAAAGGGACATCTTTTTGTAGAGATAAATAGGACCTCAAAAATGTCATTCATCAAATACATTAGAAAATTTAAGAAATCATACTGATACGAAATTAATTACAAACTCACATATTATCATGTTTAAAGCTCCAATATCTGCATGAAATAAGCCATAAAAAATGAAGAAGAAAAAAGTAAAGATTTTCTTAAGAGAATGAAAATATATGAGTGAGTTCTTGTACATGTGTGTACTTTACTTCTCCTTCAGCAACTATGTGTCTTTTCTCAGAAAGTGTTTATAGAACGTGTTTTCCACAATGTGTCTTGATACGGAGTTGTTGAGTGAAGAAACACAAGACAGCAATTTTTTCATAAATTGAGTGAAATTAGCTTAAGATTGCTGGAAGTATATAGCTGTACATTTTAATTATTTTATAGCATAAAAAACTGCAAATGGTTTTATTTGAGTTAAATTCATGTAATAAAGTTTCTATTTTTAGGAAGTTTTATATGAAAACCACTTTTAATATTTAGATTATTTTTCATGTTGCAAAGTTTAATGATGAGATATTAGTAACTTAACTGTTAAATGTGCGAAAACATTCATGCCTCTAGTTCATAATACTTTGTGTTAAAAATCTACAGTCAACCTCTCCCCTTGACCTTTATGTTATTAAACTTACCTTTTTATCTACTTATTTCCTGTTTCACATCTTTATGGTAAATGCATATAGTGAATATTAACTTTTATATTGATTCAATCTCCTACTCCAAGAAATAGCTAATAAACATCTTTTGGAAGAGATAATTTCTCAGTCATCATAACAATGAAATTTTTTCACTAATTATTATCATTGTCACCACTACTAGCCAGTGGGTATATCATAACCACATTGCCCCAGGCAGCTCAAAGCACTTAATCTCATAGGTTCCAAAATTCTTATTGTTCGTAGGGTTCTTGTACTTGATTTTTTTTGTTTTGCTTTGTAGAACATAGGTTTATACCTTTCTAAATTTCTTTGTGAGTAAACCATGTCATGCTAATGATTTGCAAAAACATGCAATTAAATGGAAAAAAAGTCTTCTTTATTTCCATATAAAAATTATATTAAAAATAACACATTTTTTAATATAAGAAAATTATTTTTCTAAGAAAGATGATTTTCCTTCTTTTTTGTCTTCCTACTTTCATCTTCTTCAGGGACTTTTTTGTACTTTTAACATTTTCCATACGATTCCAAATGTCTATGTCTCTATTTTTGTGCCAGTACCATTTGTTTTTGATATTTATGTATAAATTTAATTATTTGTATACTTACTATGTTCCAAAAGTAATTTAAAGGGATTTTCACAGTCCAAACCAGTCTTTTCAATTTCCTCATCCTCCTTGAGTTATTGTAAGACTGGCAGTATGTATGGACCTTGAAACATTGAGCTTGTTAAGTAACTGGCTCTCAGGCATCCAGCTACTACTGGGAGGTCAGTAAGTGTTGTTCTAGTTTAGATTTTCTCAACTTTTCAAGTTGCTAGACATAGTTATCACCCTTCAAGTAAAGCCTTCCAGACTCCTTAACATAGGAAGGAGTCTGAAAGCATCCCCTGTCATCTGTTAGAAGAGCAAATTATCTGTGGGCCCACCCTGCTCAATTAGAAACTCTAGGGCAATGCCTAGCAATCAGCTTTGTAGTAAGCTCACCTAGTGAATATGACACATTAAAGCACAAAAATGATGCAGCGGTGTTCTAGTGGAAGAAAGAAAGCTCCCTGAACTGTCACTTGGAATCCTGCTTGGATTCAAGCAGGAAAGAATTCAAGTGAGAACCTAGGAGAGGCAGAAGTTTACTGAGTCAGAGACAGAAAATTGATCCTACTCCACAGACAGAATGGGATTGTCTTCCGAGCAGAAGGGGACCCGTTATGAGGCAGTGATATGGTCAGGCTGCAAAAGGTTAAACTGCTGTCACAGAAAGGTAAACATGAAGAATTTGGAAGGTGTCCAGTTAAGTAATTCATTCATGTTCTGGGGACTGGTGACTTCTTAGCACCGTCCTTGTTCAGGATGGATAGGGTCTGGTATCATTCAAAATGGCTGCACCTAGGCTCTCTCAACCTCTCTTTTCTGCCTTATCCCTACATTAATAACAGGGAAATTTCTGGGAGCACTTAATGAGTTCTACTTATCTCCCTGCAAGGACATAACCTTTTTTTTGGGGGGGGGAGGGTGACTTACAAATGTTTTTTGTCTGTTTTGTTTTGGGTTGCTCTATGTACTTTGTTTTGTTTTCCTGCAGTGTAATTTAGGGCAACAGGTTTTTAAATCTGTAAATAGGTCAATCACTTGGTTATCTTAATTAATTAATTAATTAATTAACTTTTATTTTGAGTCAGAGTCTCACTATGTCCCCCTTGGTAGAGTGTCCTAGCATCATAGCTCACAGCAACCTCAAACTCTTGGGCTTAAGCAATTCTCTTGCCTCAGCCTCCCAAGTAACTGAGACTACAGGCACCTGCCACAATTCCCGGCTATTTTTTGTTGCAGTTGTCATTGTTGTTTGGTAGGCCCAGGCCAGGTTTGAACCCACCACTCTCGGTGTATGTGCCTGGCGCCGTAACCACTGTCGCTAAGCCTTGGTTATCTTTATTGATGATTATCCTCTTTTAGATATATTGGTCAAAAGTGAGGCTCTTGTTTGCTTTTGTATGATTTAGTGAATATTGTCTCTGCTTTCCTAAGGAGAAAAAGGAACAGGTTGTTTTCACAGGATATATATCTGTGGAAAAATCTCTTAATGATCATCGCCTGAGGAGTAGTTTATACGTAAACACAGCTAACTTGGATTTTATTCAATTTTTTTATTTAAAAATATAGTTTCATCACAAAAATGTTTAATTTTAAATGTACAAATTACATAAAACCTAAGACCGATCTGGATAGGTTCGATAATTTCAAAGGACCAAAGAAAAGAGAAGGTCTTTGGAAGAGTTGTCTGAATGGCTTACCATTTACTCAGCGTATTAGGGCAGCTCCAAACCTCCTGTGTTTGCCTTTCAGCCCCTTAAGTCCTTGCCTTTCAGCCACTTAAGTCTGGTAGACTCCTGGGAGACTGATGATAAGCTTTTGCTTCTGCATTTAAGGTTTCAATTACCATTTAGCAGACTTTAGTGGGCTATGGTTACATTGACTTTGCTATTTTGCTTTCAAACTTTTTCTTTCAAGAGTAACACACCATTATCTGCAACAAATACTCTTTGATGCCACAGTCAGCCAATCTACTTTTTGTTTTAGGAAGAATGGATGTGCAAAATTGAGTGTGACTATTAATATTCTCATGGCAATAAACTGATGTTTATTTCATTATGTAAGTTGACTCCTTTTGATATTTTGATTTACTCTTTGTTACAAAGATTTGTAATTTAAATGATAAAATGAATATTCTGAAAAATAGTTTACTAAGTCACTGTCATATTGAGAGGCATATCTCCATGACTCTGCTCTACATATTTGGCACAGGGACAGTAATTGGTAAATGAAATTGCAGATGAACAATTTATTAATACATTAACACATCAGAAAAATAATATATCCCTCAGCTTTATCCAGATTGTAGAGATTGTAAATAAATATAGGAAGGTGGTTATCTACCTGATTTTATCAAGTGATTTCATTTTTACATTGTTGGCAAAGAATCTTTTTAGAAGTACACCACCTGATATTATTATCAACATGGTTAAATAAAGAAAAACTATTTTACTTATGTCCCTGTACCCAAAATGCTGAACCAAGACTTGAAAAAAGAATGAAGTTTATAGAGGTAAATTATGATCCTTTAAATCCTTACTATGGAATGCTCATGTCACCTGGCAATGAACAGAATTGTCATTGCTTCACATTTACCTCCTTTAAATTGGAACCTTGATATCCTTAGATCTTATCAGCTTGAAACAAAATAAAATTTTGGACCTTTTATTCAAATTAAACAGATTTTTCACACTCATCCAAGTTATCGTAAAATACCATCGCTCCCCTTCCGTCATCCTCTTGCATATTATGTCTCAGTGTGCTCAGGGATGCTTATCCATGTCTGAGCAGTTACTCTTATTTTACTCATGAAGTCAGTACTCAACACATTTCCACGTGGCTGAAAGACCGTACGTCAACCAATAATGTGGGACACTACAGCCAATAATACCACTTGGTATAGTATAATAACTAAACCTAAATAGTCCGATGGCTGGCCCTTGTCCATCTTTGCTGCTGCTATGGCTACTAAGGGCCAGAGATTAGTGTCCCCAACACCTGCTGTTCCATCACTACTCCAACCGTCTACAGTGCCTAGTTTTCTGCTGACTGGTTTTGGCTTTGATGCCAGCTCTACCCCAAAAGCCCCTCCAGCTCTGCCAAGCTCAGTCTGAGCTAGACAACATGACTTTCCTTGACCCTAGCCTTATAAGTAGGTCACCATTCACTCAGCTTCCTAAAACTCCACTGCAGTGTCTCAGTTTGGTAGGGTCACAACATCATTTACCCCTGTGCTTAGACCGAGCACTTCTTATTGATTTTCTAAGCCTGTTGTTTTACTTAGTCCCCCAGTCCACATTTGCCTTATGTTGAGATCTTTTTGAGGACCCAAGTGCATCAGCTATGTTCAGACAGTGTTGATACTCAAAGAGAAAGGAAGTAGGATAGAGATTCTTTCCATCTCCATCCTCAGATGAATTGTTTTGGTTTATGTCAATGTAGAGATTCTTATAGATTGCTAGGGTAGAGGTGTTAAATAATTTTTCAGGCCAGCCGAAGTGTCAGCTTTGCCTTTGGCTAGCCAAATCAGATTTTGTTATAGCTGAACTTTCCATCCTCAACCTTAAGTGAATTTAAAGTGTGTACTTGGACTATATGACTAAAAGTATGCATGGAAATAATAGGGTGTCTATACCAACAGTGTGAATATAGAACACACCTCCATACGGTCATTTTATTTTTCAAAATTGTCATTGTCTAACTCCCCCTGGATGGTCTATATCATTGAAGCCATTTAGCATAACATAGGATACTAACCAAATACCTATTAAATACTGCTTTTTTTGCCAATAATTTTTAAAGCCATAGCTTTCTTCCCATTGTTATATGGGACATTGGAATAGAAGACATCAGTTACTGATAAGATTTCTTTTCTAAGAACCTCAAATTTTGGTAAGAGTCAATGTTTTAAAATCTGGGGCTAATAAGGCCCTGACTCTATGGTTTCTGAATTATTTGACTCATCTGCTCTTACTCAAAGCAAATAAACTCTGTAAGCCTGGGTTTCTTCTTTATATAAAGTTGTCCATTTTTGTGAGTATAAAATGAGAGATTAATAAAAATATCGAGCATATCCCTTGCACAGTAAGATCTCAAATTTTATCTATTATACATGCACTAAAATTTTAAATTAGTTGTCTGTTTCAACGTGAACCTTAGCTGTTTTCTGTTTATACTCAGTAGCAACAAAACATCATTTAGGAGTCAAGTAGTTTCTGAATGAAGAGATTATAAAAACTACTTAAGTCCTCTTCTATATAGGGTTTCAATAGTCACCTATCAGAACTTTATTGAAAAGTATTTTTTATGTGTCCCCTTGTCACAAATCTTTGTTACAAAACTTTGGGTAACATTAGACCTATTTTTCTCGTCTTATCTCTTTCCATTTTTAATGTTTTCATTATGATTTCCAACTTTCAGGGCACAGCAGAAAAAGGTCCACTGCTTTTTACCTACCTTACTTGTTGCCATGAGTACCATTACTAGGAATGAAACATTTTCAACCTGACACTGAAAAGCGAGATAAATAACATGTGTGGTTGGAGACTGCTGCACTAAAGTTGTTCCAAAACGTCTGTTGTTCACGCTTTCCATAATTTACCTGTCAGCAGCTCTATTTATTTGGGGATTTTTTTTTTGTGGGTTATTGTCTACACTCAGGTAAGGATGAGAAGGCCAGACATATTCACCTTGAGTAAACAGGACTATAAATAATAAGTAATTTTTAATATAAAATGATAAAGAGCTCAGAAAACAGCTTCTTGTCTTCTGTGAACTCAGCAGATAATGCAAGAATTGGAAATGCTTGGAAGCGTAGAAGACTATGCGTCTGTTCTCAGCAGTGGTGCTTGGTTATACCCACTTTAGACTAGCATAGCAAATGGTTTCATGTAACATGGAGTAAGGGCTACCACAGGACTTCAGTGCAGTCCTCAGATAGCAATGTGACTTTAGTCCTCTGGGTTAATGACATCTCAAGGAGCTCTAATGATGAGTGGTGGCTTAAGGAGAGGACTTGCCCTCTGTGAAGAAATATCTTCCTAGTTGTTACATTCAATGAATAAATATCTGAACCTACTGAAATAACTTTAGGTCTAATTGATCGTTAAGGCATAGGAGTCCCCTGTAACGTTTTCAATGACAATTTAAGATGTATATTATTATTTTAACATTAGTGAAGATTAAAAAAATGTTTGAAATAAGGAAAACAGTATTTCTATGTCTTAAAAATAACATTTCCATAGATATCAGCATGTGAATGGGCAAAATTTCCACCTCCTTTCTTTAGCGTTTTCCCTAAAAGTGACATTACCACTTCTTTTCTAGTTCCAATTCTCTGTTTTTTTTTATTATTCCATATTTTTTCTATTCTGAATAGGTGCTAAAGTTAATAGGGTTAATTTATTCACTTAAAATTTGCCTATAAAAATCTATAGAAAATGTTTAACTCAAATGCATAACTTGGCAATTCCAGAGTGTTGTCCTTTGTTAGATAATTTGTTTTACAGTTCTCTCACACTACCCTGTGATGTTTCACACTCTTTCACAGGAGAAAGAATTTGAAATTTATCCTGCCGTTGCTCTGTGCATGACAGTGGCACATCTTAGATCAGCCTTGAAGAATAGCTGGGTGATCCCGCACTGCCTGAATGCTCACTCGGTACAGTTGGAGTAGAGAGAGAGGCTTACATACAGGCAGAATTGTTAGGAGAAATAGTATTTAGGATTCTATCTGACTCTAAATCCTCTGATTTTTAGATTTCTAGGTAATAAACAGTAATAAACATAAACAGTAATGTTATGCACATTCTTGAAAAAAAAACTAAAGAATGGGAAAAACTCATTTATCTAAGGAAGTTAATAAAGACTGCCTAGAGAAAATAAAATTTGGAAAGAAACTGGGAAAACAATGATATTTTTTCAGACAAGAAGGTGATCAGAGTATGCTGAGGTAAAGAGGCAAAAAAGAGCTTATCACATTCACAGAGCTTAAAAGTATGAACAGCAGGACTTTTGGCCTTTAATACAGATATTTACCTTTTATCCTATAAACCATGTGTCTTTGGTTCCTATAAATTGCACTTTATTCAAAATTAGAATGGGGTATATATGTGCATCTTTCAGGGTAGACGATCTGTCATTTTATCAAACAGTTAGAGAAATGTAGTGTGCACAAGATTCTTAAAAAATTTTTTATTATGGACGAGAAATAATCACTGGTGTTTTAAAATAGAATTTTAACAGATTTTAAACAGGGAACTTACATTATCAATGTTATAATGATCAGTCTTGAGATAATGGCAAGGGATAAAAACAGGGAAGAAGTACCAGAGTTGGAAAGAAAAGTCATGAGACTTGCAATAATTATTCCAGATGAAGAGTGAGGATGCCTTGAGCTAGTGGGGCATAGTAATCTGACAGGCAAAAAGAAAGTGGGTTCAAGAAAAAATGTAGGCGATTGAGTTGAAATGATTTGTGAGGGGAAATTATTAAATGGGAGTTCAAATTTGGGGTCTGGGTAACCAGATGATTGCAAATGCCATTTCATGTATTGGTAATGAAAGGCAAACCAAACTATGACATGGAGATGATTTTAATTTAGGAATTGCTTAGTTTAAGGTGCCCATCGAGAACTGGATGAAACTATTAATCAAGCAATAATACATATGAACCTGGGACCCTAGAACTCTGGAAAGTCAGATTGGATGGATAATACAGATACTAAAGATCAAGTCACCAGTTATAGGTCAGAGTTAGGAATAGTAAAGACTTTAATGATAATAAACCTATTTCCACCTTCCCATTTCTCCCAATAAAGAACTTCACTCATTCACTTTGGAACTTTTTCTCACTTAGCCTCAATTATATCTTAATTCTTAATGTTGATTTGTAGGTGCTAAGCCATTTTAAGTCACAGGATTTGTTATTTGATTTAAGCCTTCTCTATATGCCTGATATAGACCATAGTTGAAAAGAAGACTATTTAACATAAATGGAACAAAGTATGTAGAGGCCTACTAAAAAATGTAAAATTAGTGGAAAAAATAATTTACAAAGGAGATAGAGGAGGCATGGCCAGAGTAGAAAAATAACAGCAGGAGAACTGTCATGAAATTTCAGGAAGAATGATCAATGATAGCAGATCAGCTACTCAGAGACAACTACCTCCCTAGGTGCTAGAATATGTCTGTAATTACCTTCAAATTAAGAAAGAATAAATAACATTAATTTATAAAGTGCCAAGAATTTTTGGAAGAGAAACCAAATTTCTGTAAGTTAATAAATGAAAATGAGGTAGAAAGGGTATTATTAAAAGTTTTTAAAGATGAGTTATGAAAGAAAGAAGAAATGAGAGGTGGTAGCTAGAAGGGATGGAAGGTAAACTTTAAGGAAGTGCTTTTCTTTTTTAAGGTGAAAAAATTCATCTGCTTAAATAAATAAAAAGATATTGGTAAGTGGTGTAATTAGAACTGAGCTTTAAGGTATGGTGTTACGGGGGGAAGGTATTAAGGTAGGAAGATATTTCATGTGAAGAGGACTTTTGGGGGTCATTCAGAAAAGGGCAATGAGGAATGAAATTTAGACACTAGTCTTGAAAAAATAGAGAAGACATATTCAAGTAAAGCTTGAGGTATGTTTTGGACAGGACTTGGGGAGGTACTGGATTTATAAAGTTTGAAAAAGAGAGATCATGTTGATGATTCTGAGTTCGGGGGTAGACAGACAGTCGTGACTCTGACTAATACAATGATGGCCTTCACGGAGGGGAGGTTCACAAGTAAAGTACATTATGTCTTACCAATAAGACACCCAAGTGGAGATGTTCAAGTGTTTAGGAACATCTCATGGTCCCTATGAGACTAGGGACCAGGTTGCTAGAAATAAAATCTGGAGTATTACTAGGACAGAAGGATTGTAGACTACTTCTCTCGATAATTCATTTTCACTTTGTATCCTATGCTCATAGTTTTACTTATGTTTTACAGTTTCTTGCTATTAAACAGTTACTTCTCGTCCCTTTGGTTTTAATTTTAAAAGTACATGTTGCTATGTTAGCGGCCTCTGCCCCTGTTGCCAGCCCTGTTGTTTATGTTCTACACACAAAATTTTCTATTGTCTCTCCTACTCTCCTCCTTCCTTCCTTGCTTAATTCCTTCCTTTCTAGTTATTTTAGTTCATCTCTTTTATATTTAAATCTTTCCAGTTGCACTTGGCACTTCAGATTACTAATAGAAGATTTTTGCCATCATTCCACACCAAAGCCCATTCATAACAAATTAGGTGACTTGATATTCGTAATTGAATCTATAAGGATTTGTTAAGGAAAATCATTTGGAAATAGACTATTAAATAATTTAGAGATTATTTTTTCTTTTTTAGTTTTGTTAACCTATGGGCATAAGTTTTTTATTTTTATTTTTATGTATACATGTGTTAATTAGGTTTCCACTTTTTGCCTTCACAGAATTTAAAAGGCTTAAAATTTAATAACAATAACAATGTGTAAGATAAGGACTTAAAACAAAAACCACATAAAGAATGAACGAAGATAAATACATTCAGAAAAGATAACAGATGATTACTGTTTGAGAGATATTTTTAATTTTCTAACATGGAAAATTGCTTCTATTAACTAAAAAGTTAATAGGCAAGAAATTAAGAAAAGAGATCTTTGAAAACCAATGTCTACTGTGTGATGACTTACAAGTTTCAATACTTGCAGGTCCAAAATACAGTAGATGACTAGATAACATTTCAGTGGCCTTTACAGCTGTATAGAGAAGAAGGCTATAATCCAATTATAGCACAAGAATATGGGGAAACGGGTATGGGAGGGAAGGGGCTATGAAGGCTATGTTAAATAGTTTCATGAAAATGTTTCATATTGTATATGGGGGCCAGCACATTGTATCCCATGATTGCACTAATGTACACAGGTATGATTTATTAAAAAGAGAGAGAGAGACAGAGAGATAAGTGAAGAATGCCTTCTGGTTTACATGTCAAGAAGTATATTTGATGTATTTAAGGAAAGCATTGTGAAAATGAATGCAATAATCTTTTACGGTCTAAGAAAAACAAAGTATGGGACTTAATTCCTCCTTGTATAAAATAGATATTTCACAGCTTTTAATGCATACAAGATTCTTTCTGTCCAAGCAACTGATGATTAAAGAAAACCAAATCTGCCATGACTCAGCACTTTCATTGATCAATGTAGGATGCTGCCTTTGAAGTTTATATGCTAAGAGTTTAAATAATTTAAATATGCAAATGAAATAGAAACCAGATCACTCTAATGCTCAACAATAACATGTGTGTTCATTTTTCCCGATTCTCAAGTTGCGTGATGAAAAACTATTTGAAAAATCTCCGGGACAATCTTTCCTGCCAAAGCTATTTGAGTTTGTGCATCAGAATACAATTCATTCTTAACAGGCACTATTCAAAAACCTATATAGCAATTCTACCTATAAGGAAGATAAATTATATTTCTATATAAGTTAAACAATATTTAAGCACAATATAATTAGCAATTTTTTAACCTTTCAGTAAGGAAATGAACTTAAATCAGAAGGCAAATCAATAATGATAATTCTTATTCTACAACTTCCATTTGTCCATTGCCTAAAAAGTGTCCCTAGTTTTACATAGACCATGCTTATTCTTATTATACTAAGTACGTTCTGGTGTCTTAAAAAAGAATTAGATACCTTCTTGAAAAGGACTAACATGGAGGACCTCTACATGAATATTGTTTTTCTGACCTTGTAGTATCTATCATAGTTTATATGAATGAAAGTAGTTATCTGATAGCCAATTATATATGGGATAGGAGAAAGGGCAAATTAGTTAAGTCTAGCCATGCTTATTTTCAGACAGCCAATAGATATTTTAACAATTCACTAATAAAAGTTAAACCATAAGGTGTTGTGGCTAAATAAAGGCAAAGATAAATAAAATTGTTTGAACATCATACCTTTGTCAAAATATGTAATTAATATGCTTATGGTTAAATTCTATTTGATTACTTTATTTCCTATTCCACAAGGTCCTATATCAAGAAACCTCTGGGGAGGAGTGGTAGGTGGGTGAGTGAGATTAGATGCTATTAATGGTTGTTTAACAGTTTAAAGATTTGATGAGCTCAGGTTGAAATATTTATATTTACGGGAGAAAAAAAGCATTAATCCATCCTGAACGAATAGTTTCCAATCAATAGCCATGTATATCCTGTGGTTGTCACTGATGGAAGTGGAAAGCTTTTAATATACAAAAGGGTAGACAATTACAATTGAATTTCTTGTTCTTTATTACCATGATCTATAAGAAAATATCCTCTATCTCTTGATATTATTTATTGAATACTCTAGTTTTGCTGTAATTTTAAAAGCAAATGCATGAAATAGCAATTTATTCCAAAATGAGCATGTCTCAGAAATGTTGTCTTAGTTTTTAACAAATTAATAAGCTTTGTTAAAACTAATGTATGTAATCTTTTTAAATATCATAATAAATTGCTGGAAGGTATCATTTAAACATAAAATGTGAAGCCTGGTAGAGAATTTATTTATAACTTCGAATGAAAACTGAAAGCAACTTGTTCACCATAATTTCTTTCATACACCATTGTGTTAATTGGTAAAAAATAATTCACCAAATTCCACAACCCTAAGTTAATTTTTATATTCACTAAAGTACAGTATTATCTATTTTGTCCATAAAACCAACTTTTTATGAAACCTAAATATAATCAAAATTCATATTTAGAGAACAGGCATAAAAGTTCAAAGCTGAAATATTTCTTGAATAGTTATTGACTTGAGGTTTTATTAATGTTTTTTCCACAACAGTAAAGATTGGAATGAAAGAGGCATCTTTGCTCAAATGTAGAAAGAACTTCAGATCCAATTGTTTAATTGCTGCATGCTCTTCCCTACTTTAACATATTTGCCTTCTCTTTTTGTATACTCACCCATTTGATGGTGATAGATGGGCATTAGAGTGATCTAGTACCTATTTCATTGGCATCCCATTCATACTTGGGATGTGAAATCCAGAGCCAAAATCTTCTAACAAGAAAAGGACCATGTTAGAGTTTTCCATTCAAATCATAAAGGATCTAAATATGGTACAATTGAACTCATTCTATCAGCACAATCTTTGACTTGGAGATTTGAAAGGAAGGACTGTTATGTTACCTATGACTGGCAAACAGAAGAGATTAGAAAAACTGAGAGCAAGCATCATTTATGTGACATTTTACCTTTGAAATTAGACTTCGTTTTTCTGGAATGGAGACATGTGTTAAATTAGAAAGAACCTGAAGCTCACTCACTTACTAGTTTAATTTACTGACAGTTTAGTGGATGGAGAATTTAGGAATCCTTAAATCCAAACTAGTAATTATAGATGAGCTAATGGAAGCTTAGAAGAAAGAGGTAAATTGTTTCCTCAAAGCTATAAAGTTAGTGTAAAAGACCCAAGTCTAGAACTAATTCTCTGGTGGTTTTCAGTTATGCTAAGCTATTTGAAGTAAGTCACAGCAAGAACATTTTCTAAATTAAAAGGTTTGGCTAATGTATTAATTTAAGTTAATAGCATGTCTATATCTGAAATCAAGTTAACATTCTAATGTGTAAATGTAAGTATGACTTTATGTTGTAGACATTTCCCTACACGTGTTAAGTTTTAAATAGCCAACTCTATCATATGGATGGTGTAATAGCATATTTATGTAAATAATTCATTTTATTTGCACTGCTTCTCTTCATTTTCCTTGATTTCCAATCAAGAACGACACATTGTATGACCTCCATCAGGAGAACTCTTCAGGGGATCTTTGCTGTCTCAAATGAAAATTGATTGAGTTAGATAATGTGATCCAATAGGTTACTTCCAGTCATAATATTCCTTCATTCTTCAGCATGTTTTCATTGGAGTTTTTAATCACATGCCCCAGTTATCCTTCATTCTTTCATTTCACCTAGAATGTTGGTTGAATGGCATCCTTTACTCCAGACTTTCTTGCTTTTGTTTATCCTTTCCCTCCTCTCTCTTCTCAACTCTTACTTTTGTTCTGTGTTCTCACCTCCTTTCTTACTCTTGAGGATTTGCAATCTCAAACAAAAAAGGTCAGATTACTTACTTCAGCTTATTTGCATACATGTGGCAGGACTTGAAATATTTGTTCCTCATAGCAACTTTGAGTTCTTTCAGATAAATAGAGCTTGGTGGGAATAGATATTCCCAATGTGTTCATTACAAAAGCATGTAACTGATTTAAACACTAAAATGAGATCAAACCTCCAAGTCAAATGAAGAAAAATGCATTGAAAGGCACATATCTGCTTCAGTTCTGTTAACGTGGGAATAGAAGGTGATTTACATAGTTAAGTTAATGCTTTCATTTGTGTAGATAATTTTTGTTGGGATTTAATTTTATTATTTGTGCAGCTGCATTGGAAGTGCCTATTATGCACTGACACATCACTATTAATAATACTCATAAATTACACAACAGTAAGCTTTTATATAGTCTTTTTGAAATCATGACTAGAAAATTAATATTTAGAATACATTCAAATGTTGTAACATACAGAATATGGACTAGAGTTTCTTTTTTCTATTCACAGCTTATAAAAACACAAAATGTTTCTCCCTGGGTTGTGATTTGTTAGGATTAACTGAAAAATGTTATTTTCCTTAGAAGACATTATGAACCTACAATGAAAGTGGAACACAGCCATATAATTCTTATAGGATAAGTAGATTCATTAGGGAATTAGTTGAAAGGTGAAAGTGGCAATTTTGCCAAATCTAACCAATAATCTCCACCGGAGTTGGAGGTGATGCTAGTGACAACTATGGTCTTCACTCCTAGATCATCAGATGCAACTCTTTCAATTAGTTTGATGAGAAATACTCATAATCCCATGTTGCAGAAGCTAGAAATGGCCCAGACAATGAGGTTAGTGGCCAGCAAAGACAGTGTGATAAGGTTGAAGCATACCCACCTGGGAGGTGAAACTTTGGGCTCATATTCTCTCACAATGTTTGAGATGGAACTCTCTGGACAAATCATTCAATAATCAAAAAAAAAACAAAACTAATTTTACATTTTCATATCTAAAATGTAGTTGTTTAGTGATATGATTTTCAAATTTCCTCCTATAAGTAAAATTCTGCGTCTATAATCATGATTTTCAAAAACTTTAAACTGTTTATTCCTCTTTTCATTGACTTGGTAGTAGAAGAGACTTCAATGTGTACAGCCAAGAAAAGTGGAGGGAGGGGACCAAGACCCAGTCTTCCACTGTGACCTTCATCCATCCAGGCCACTATCTTCAGAGCCTGAGAATACTGAGACAAGATTCACTGCTAACACTTAGAGACAGATAAGGCTACTTTTTATTTAAAAAATATACAGAGAAGAAAATGCCTCAACTCTCCCCCTCCCTTAGATACCCATTTTAATAAGATTATGGGCCAAGCAAAGACAATTCCCCACTTGTACAACCATCCTGCTGTCACCATGTGCTCACAGACTTCCAATTTGGATCCACTCTTGGGCTGCCCTGGAAACATTTATATATCCGCTGCCACCAGGGAGGGGGAGAAATCACAGATTTGCTTTTCATGTTTTAAAAATAGGAATTCTCTAATTAGATAATTTTCAAAGACTACATCTACTACATTAACTTCTATAAAATAAAATGGAAGCAGGAAGCAAAAGCATGTTTTAAAGTGTAGGGCATTTATTATTATTATGATTGGATTTTCATTCACATGCTCTGTACAGCTGATTCTCAATTGGTAGCACTACTGTATGAAGTCATGGCATATTCGTTCATGCATGAAGAGGCCTGGGTGCGGAAAAGAGACCTCTGCCTGCCTGATGAATCTATTCCCCTTTCACTTTATTTTCCTATTCTTAAAAAATGTACTTTATTTTACTATGAAACTTTCATCAATATATTTGGCATATTAAGTTTAAAGAATACAAAGAAAGCAAATATTCTGTGCGCCTTCACGTCCAAATAGTTCTAAAAACTAGGAGTTAATAGGCCTAAAAACTAGGAGTTAATAGGCCATTGTTAACTTCTAGTTTTAACTACTCCTACCCTCTCGTTTTGAACTTTTGAGAGAAAGAAGAGATATATGAATGCAGAAAACATGTGAGATGCCAGTTTCTCTTCTTTGTGACATTTCCGATATCTGTAAGGGATTCTGTTGCAGCTCCCTTTTAAGAATATGAAGCACTTCATATTAGGGCTGAGTACATTGGATACTTTTTCTTCCATTCTTGAGATACTTTGCTAAGAAGAATATGTTCCAGCTCCATCCATGTAAACACAAAAGAGGTAAAGTCTCCATCTTTCTTTAAGGCTGCATAGTATT
>CAUYON010147813.1:0-28326 GCA_963573935.1 Arctocebus calabarensis | reverse complement strand
AAGTTTTATAAATTAATACATATGCTAAATCTGATCAAATTTATATTTAAAATATGTGTAATCTATTGTACCTCAATTCCACATAAATAAATCTGTAAAAAAGAAAGTGTTCCTTTTACTCTGATTAGACCTATTGGTTTTAATCATTTCATTGGAAAGAATGAATCTTCCTTTTAAGAAAAGCCCAGGTTCTCTGCTAAATGAAGACAAAAAGAAGCTGAGGAAAGAAACACAGAGGGCAGTTTAGAAGGTATTGTAATAATGTACACACAAGACTATGTGGTAGCAGTGGGAGTGATGAAAATTTTTCCTAATACGCATATAATCCGGAGGTAAGAAGCAGCAGAATTTATTAATGAACTATATACGAGGTGAGAGAAAAAGAGAAAGGTCAAGAATTTCTTCATATTTTTGGTTGCAGCACTTGGAAAGAGGTGATTATGCTTTGCTGAATTGGGAAAACTTGAGCAGTATAAAACCCATCAGGAGTTTAGCTTTGCTTGTGTTAAGTTTTGACACCCAAACGTGTGGGTCAAGAAGACAGTTGCAAATATAATTTTGGATCCCAGAGAGGTTGAAGAGGTTGGAGCTATATACATTTGTGAAATTATCATCTTATATGTGTTGTTTCAATTAATGACACTGGATGAGATCACCAACAGAATAAATATATAGACAGAAGAGAGAATTGGTGTAAGAAATGAGCCCTGAGACACTCCAATAATAAGAGAAACTGCTAGATAGTAGGCAGAAAGCAACCAGAATGTCCTTGAAGTCTAGTAAACAAAAATTTCAAAAATGATGAATGCTGTCAAAGACGGCAATAAATCAATCACAATGTTTTAATTTTTTTTGAATAAAGCAAGTATTATCTGATCTGAAGATATATAAATATCTTCCTAGGTGTATTATATATGGTTATCAAAATTTTAATAGAAGTTTCTTGAGGTAATGAATTTCAGAAAATGCATATGACATTTACATTTACATACATATAAAGATTTATAAATATAGGGTGGCGCCTGTGGCTCAATGAGTAGGGCACCAGCCTCATATGCCGAAGGTGGTGGGTTCAAACCTGTCCTCAACCGAACGGCAAAAACAAAAAACAGACAAATAGATTTATAAATATAAAGTTATCTTTATAGTGACAAATCCACAAAGGAACGTTGATACTACAATAATTATTCTTTATTGAGCATAAACAAGTGTCTTTCACTAGACTAACAACTTTATATGTAACATATTTAATTCTACAAAATTTTTTTGGGGAGGGCAGTTTTTTTGGTTGGGGCTGGGCTTGAACCCACCACCTCCAGCATATGGGACTAGCGCCCCACTCTGTTCAGCTACGGGCACCACCCTAATTCTACAAAATTTTTTAATTCTAAAAATGTATTATTACCATATAGTCAGCAAGGAATCTGGCTTTAAAATGATGGTTATATACATCCCAAAGAAGATGGAGCTAGTGGGAATAATCCAGATCTGTTTTTCTCAAAAGACTTACTTTTGGGACCGGGCTCAGATGGCTCATGCCTGTAAATCCCAACAATCTGGGAGGCCAAGGTGGGTGGATCACTTGAGCTCACAGGTTTGACACCAGGCTGAGGAAGAGCAAGACCCCATCTCTAAAATAATAGCCAGGCATTGTGGCAGGCGCCTGTAGTCCCAGGTACTTGGGAGGCTGAGGCAAGAGGATAGCTTGAGCCCAAGAGTTTGAGGTTGCTGTGACCTATGACACCAAGGCACTATACAGGGGGCAAGAAAGTGAGACTCTGTCTAAAACGAAAAAAAAAAAAGCAAACAAAGACTTTCTTTGGAATACTAGTCAACACCTAAATCATTCTCTCCACACCCTCTTTGGCACACTTTTTTCCTTTCTCTGGCAATTTCCCTTAAAGTGGTTTGATGCCAAAAGAGTCTGTTTGTAGAATTTGGGTACTACAGCCACTCAGTTCTACTTCCCATGCATTACCGGACTTGTTAATTTTGACAAAGTATAACTACACTATCACCTCATATGCTGTTTCCATTTTCAGGGACATTTCATTTTTTATTGTATGTTATATACATTTTAGAAAATTATTAGTGTTGCAGGTGTTATTGTGTGTGAATAAACAATAAAATGTTACACAAGCTGAAATTCTTCAGATGTCTCAAAACATTTGAAAATGATCTCTGAACTCAGCAGCCTTAACATTTACTGTGCCTCTTTCTTACACATCTAACAGGTCTAAACAGATTGACAGCTTGCCTTACTGGGTGTTAGTGGCTCCAAGAGTCTTATTTCTTATATATCAACCTTTTAATTTTAGCCTTCAATTATTGACTAGTATTTTTTAAGTATTTGTTTATTCCCTGAAACAGTAGCTGAAATCAGGACGGTGCTTCAAAAGCCCTAAATTCTTCCCCTAAAGATCATTTAATAATTATTTATATTCATTGATTGCTCACCAGGTTTGATGTTATTCCAAGGTAAATTCTCATGGCGATTTCAACTTTAACTGAAGGTGTAAGACCTTTACAGAAACCTGGTAAGGAACATAATTTCCTCTATCAAACTAGATGTGGCAGTAATTGCTTTTATTTATTTGATTTGTTACCAAGAAAATCCATTATTAGAGAATAAATATTATATTTGTGAGATAGTGGAGGTTATTTTGTTTGTTTAAATAACTTTTTTGAGGCATAATTGGCATGCAAAAAGCTGCACAAATTTAATGTATACAACTTGAGTTTGGAAATAAGTATACATCTATAAATGTGTAACTGCAATCTATGCCATTAATCTATCCATCACCTCCAAAAGTCTTCTGTCATCCTCTTATTTACCATTGTTACTGTTGTGATAAGAACACTTAAATAAGAGCTCCTATCTTAGCAAATTTTTACGAATACTGTATAGTATCGTTAACTATTGACACTATGCTATACAGTAAATCTCCAGGAATTATTTACCTTATATTACCAAACCTTTGTACACTTTGACTGATAGTTCCCATTGTCCCCTCTTCCCTGTTTCTAACAACCACCATCCTAGTATCTGCTTAATTGACTTAGACAGTAATGTTGGTAGTTGATACGTGTCCTTCCTCATTGAGTGAAGATTACTATAGCTAGAAAGTTTAAATACAAGTATCCCTCACATAACCTCTTACTTTCTAAATATTTACTAGAATGAGTTGAAAATATTCTAAACAAAATTCAGTGTTTGAATTTTAAAATGTATCTGTGTGTAGAGAGACAAATACCGCATGTTCTCACTTCTATGTGGAATCTGAAAACGCTGAACTCATAGAACTAGAGAGTAGAATGGTGGTTATAGGGGCTGGGGCACAGGAAAAGAATGATGAACGAGGAGATGTTGGTTAAAGGGTACAAGGTTTCAGTTAGAGGGAGTGAGCTTTAATGATCTATTCCACAGAATCACAACTATAATTAATAATAATGTGCTATATGCTTCAAAATTGCTAAAAATGGATTTTCAATGATCTCAATACAAATCAAGCCTTATATTCAAGTTGTTTTACCTTATTGTGTATTACATTTTTACCTATGTGAGGTGTTTGATATGATAATTAGCTTGATTTAATCATTCCATAATGTAAAACATATATCAAAATATTGAATTATACTCCATAAATACATATGATTATTATTTATCAATTAAAAATAGAATAAATTTTTAAGAATAGGTGTGCTTACTTTGTGAGGAACCTAGGGGAGAGATATAAAATGTGGTGCAGTCCTACCTCAGTTGTTCTGATAGAATCAAGTCTGATGTTCAAGTTGTTTTACCTTATTGTGTATTACATTTTCGACTTCATCATCCCTTCCTTGAACATTAGCCTTTTAAGGATTTCAGTATTTATTTCTGGCAAAAGTTTGAATCAAGTTATAACTCAGGTATAAATTATATACTGAGAAATTAAAACAAAGACCGTTAGGCTATCATGTTGAATATACAAAACACTTAATAGATGGGCAGCGCCTGTGGCTCAAAAGAGTAGGGCGTTAGCCTCATATACCAGAGGTGGCAGGTTCAAACCCAGCCCTGGCCAAAAACTGCAAAAAAAAAAAAAACACTTAATAGAATAAAAAAAATTCTCAAAGAAGACCACTCAGTGACCATATCTAGAACAAGACAGAGACAAGGCCACTCTGCAAACAAAATAAACTGGACCCCTCACTTTTATGACAGCCATGAGTGACTGCTGCTTCTTTACCAATGTTAACTGGAGTCCTACGTTAAGCCTCTCATCTCCTAAAAATCTATTATGTCCATACAAATGGTATCCAATCAGTGAACGACCCCTATGGATGATATCCAATTCAGAATAGGACCTAGATCTCTTGGACTTTCCATAGAACAATGCACAAGCTCTACGCCTATAAGGAGCTCCTCCCAAGTCCTATTTCTGAGGCACTCCTAGGCATTCCTGGGGTATATTGCCCCATGCTGCAGCAAGCATAATAAACCTAATTGTATTTTCCTAAAGATGTGTTTCTGGTAATGCTTTATACATTATTATATTGTTTCTTTGTCTTAAATTATATGTTTATTGAAATATAGAAGGAAAATATAGTTTATATCATATGTATAGAGAAAATAAAATATATATATATAGTTAATATCTAATACTGTGAAGTATTGTGGCAGACTGTACATAAACATGCCCACTAATGAGTACATTAAGCTAAATATTTAAAGAGTAGGTATTATAACAGATTCCTATTATGTAGAAATCCTTGGTGGATTGTGTCATTAGAGAAATTGGTTATGGTGTCTGAATGGGTTAGGAACACATTTTTATGTTTCCTATTTAAAATAGCAAAATACAAACTCACACTATGTAAATTTACACTCTCTAAACATTTACAGGAAGAGATTTGCACAATATATTATATTGGGACTCTGGAGAGGGAAACTGACATAATACAATACATATTTTGGCATTTTCTTCACTGTAAGTGTCTGTTGTTGAATCACATGTGTTGCAATCACAAACAGAAATATATTACCTTACTAACCATGATGTTCTAAATGGGCAATTATTGCGATGGATCAGGAATGAAATGGGTAAAAAGGCAATAATTCACAAACATTAGACATGAGCATAACTAAATAAATATGCTGAAGAAAAAGTGTGGTTAGGATAAGGAAGTGGCTCGGGTTCATTGTTATTTGTTGTCATTGTTGTCCCTTGTGCTTGCTATATCTGTATACAAGAGAGCATTCCTGAAAAGGTGTAAGAGTATTTTAATGGAAAGTTACAGTTCAGTCATTAAATAGTTCTACAAATTGACAAAGGTGTCTTCTGCATTCTGATTTGCTGTCTTCTCTTTCTTGAATGACTGGCATCAGAGATCTCCTTCCATATAAGAATATGTTCCATCCAGAAGTGTGGAATTGTACCTTGCAGACCTTCACAGAGGAATCACAATCTCAGTGCCATTAATAAGTATAGTATACTAAATATTCATTAAAAGGATACATGCAGGCAGCACCTAGTGGTTTTTCATTAAGTTCTGTGTTTCCAGCTGGCCCAACATTCACCATTATCATTGCCCAGATCCCGTCACATTATAAGCTACAACTCTAACTCTGCATTTACCTAAGTCCTATTTCTAATGGATGATCTTAGCCTTTAATATGCTTCCTGCTGTTTTTGCTGCTGCTCTAAAATTATATCTTTTTTCTGTCTCTGCTTCTTTGTATTCTACATATTTGTAAATTTACATTTAATTGCTGAGTGGGAGTTTTTTTGTTATCTTCTGATCTTTGTCTATAGAGCTGTGGATTACACTGGCTGGGTCCTGTTATTTCCAACTACACTGAAATGTGCTCCTGTGCTATAGCCATGCTGGTCTAGGCCATTACATTCCGGTAAGGAAAAAAACAAATCCTAGTTGCAGGAAAAAAAAAAAAACTATTTATTTCTCACTTTTGTTATATTCCTGTGACATGTTCTTTTTACACACTTGCTACATGTTATGCTACATAACTGTTGTCAGGAAGGCTGTTCCCATGCCTAAATGACCCAAGATGATGGCTAAGTCATGTTTTCAGATGTGTTCAGTTAATGTGACACAGAAAAATGACAAATCTCACTTTCTTTCACTGACCATTGGCCAAAATTAGCCATACCAATTAAATTTAGCAGGGCAGTACAATCCTACCTTTCTCTAGGAGGCAGAGAGCTAGAAAGAGTTGGCCAACATGCTTAATGGCTACTACCCTAAACATATGTAAAGGAAAACGTTAACAATCCCAAATTGCCTACTGTTACATTTTTCATGAAAGTGTTTTACTGGGGTCCTGGTAAGGAAAGCAGGATTAATGCACACATATTGACTGAGTAAATACTATGCCATGTGCTTGATTTATCCTACTTGATCTTATTAAATTTGGTATCATTCTATTAGAAGGAATTCTTTCAAAACATAGACACAGATAAACTCGGTTTCATAGAAGTAGGAAAAATGTGTCCAGTCACAAAGTGCCTTCAATTTCCCCCTTATCATTGAGTTGCAGATAGAGTCCCATTCTGCATTATCCTATTTACCTTGGTTTTTCTGAGTTATCCCTATGATACTTTTCTTTAATCCTCAACATTAAATCCCCCAATCTCAGCAGTTAGGCGATTTATCCCCCTTGCTAGTCTTATTTATGGACATATCAAGATGAGATTCTGGAAAACCTGGAGTCATTAAGTGGCCCAATAGTAAATGACCTATGCTATTAATCTTATACTGACCATCTTCTTATCTTTCAGGCCATTTGCTTTATCTTTAAATCAGAGCCTTGTCTTTTATTCTTTCTGTTTTGTGTTTTATTGCTCTTGATGCTTAAATGGCTGCTAGAGTGTTTCTAATTATCTCAGTTTCTCTTAAGTAGAAGACATATACTTTGGAGACCTAGTCCCCATGCCCATGACCCTTCTGTGAAGGATGCTGATTATCCAAATGTTCATACTCTGCCCTATTATCTCCATTAGACTGTTCTCCTCACTCTTGGCTCTTTTCCTGTTGTTTCCTTTGGTCCTCAAATCCTAGAGGTCTCTAAATTGCTTTCTTTACTAATTACATTGGGTAACATTTCCAAACACACAGAAATATATGCAGGATCAGAATGAGTTCTAGTTTACCATTAAGTGACTAATTACCCCACAGAATGATTGTTACCATGAGAGTTCATAAGACAACAAGCCATCACATCATACTGCTTCACTGACCTATTAATGTGAAGAGTTATATGCATTGCTTATGGAATATTAAACCATCCTACCATTTTTTAATAAATCTTTTTTGGTTTACACTTTATATGTTTTGTTTTGTTTTTAGTTTTAGGTTAATGTGAGGGTACAAACAACTACATTACAATGTTTGCATTTGTTAGGCAGAGTCTCTCTTAATAGTTGTGTCTCACACCCAAGAGGTATGCCACATACCCTTACATTGTGCTCATTAAGCAGGAGCACACCAATCCCCCTATTTTCTTTCCTCTTCCCCCTCCCTCAATTTGAACAGAATTGAACTAAGTTTTTCTTTTATGAGGGCATGTAGTAGATCATCTACTGGCTTCATATTAGCATTGAGTACATTGGATACTTGGTTTTCCATTCTTGTGATACTTTACTAAGAAGAATGTGCTTCAACTTCATCCAGGTTGTTATAAAAGTTGTAAAGTTTTGGCTTACATTTTGATTACTAATTCATGTTTAATTATGCCTAATGTGTTTCAAATGCAAGTTCTTCCCCCTTAAGGTTTCCCCACACATGTTGAAAATGTAAGTATTTCAAACCAAGCACTCTGGGAGGCTGAAACAGGCAGATTGCTTGAGCTCAGGAGTTCAAGACCAGCCTAAGCAAGGGCAAGGCCATCTCTAAAAATAGCTGAGCATTGTGGCAGGTGCCTGTAGTCCCAACTACTCAGAAGGCTGAGGCAAGTGGATCACTTGAGTCCAAGAGTTTGAGATTGCTGTGAGCTATGATGCTATGGCATTCTACATAGTAAGACTCTATCTCAAAAAAAAAAAAAAAGAAAGAAAAGAAAATATCATTGTTTCTTTCTCTGATATTTATGAAGTTTAGATAGCTTTTGCCCAATATTTAGATAGGAAGCGGAAATTTAGGCAGTGGAATTTAGTGGAAATTTAGGATGCCTCCCACATCATTTTATTTGCCACAAAAAAAGATTATGTAATTGAATGAGCTCGTAGAGTGGCTCTTGCTCTGATAGTTCTGGCTCCAGGGAACACAGAGAGAGCAGGAAAGAAAGTACACCAAAGGGATCACAACTTTGAGAACCCTTCAAAGCTTAGCCATCACAGCATTTCTTACATGATTTAGGAGCAGAGCAAACAAAAGGCAAAGGAAGCATTATGGATTTTCCTAGAACTTTACCTACCATACAGTTAGCTGGAAAAGTAGACAAGCTCAAGACGCCAGAATATTGCAAAACCATGAATACCAAATTATAGTCACATCTTATTCACCTATCCCTGTGAGTGGTTTTGAGCCTTAGGACTCCAAGAAAATAAATTTTGAATTGGCCTCTCAGGCTCCAGCTGGATAGTAGAAAGTATTAGTGGCTTTCTCTTAGTCCTGATTCTATATTATACAAATTAATTGAATTAAGCTCTGAATGAATAGATGCAAAACATTTAAAGGTTCAGACAACAAAATGAGTTTACTTCGATTTAGGTAAATAATTCGAGACAGTTGAGTTCTTCCTAATTTTCAAATTGAAAATTTAATGGATTTTGTTGTTGTTATCTTGACCAATGACCAATAGCATGTTCTAATTTAAGTCTATACTGTATTAATGACTTTTGACACACTAAAATAGTAAAATGGAACTCTTTTTCCCAGATATTCAAAACACCAACACCACTGTTTTGGGTATCATGTAGACTCTACATTGTAGAGAAAGACAATATAGTGTATTAGGCAATGACATGGGTACATGGAAAATGCTGGTGAAGTTAATAACAGTTTTGAAGGATAACCTCCCCCTCTCTGCCTTAGCACACAGGTATTTCTCAGACTCTTTAACAGTATTGCAATATAATGATAAGCATATAAAATATTATGGAAAATATAATTTATGTGCTATTTGCTGGAATTTGTAGGTTAAATTCTACAGGGCAAATGAGACAGAAATATTCTATAGGGATAAAAAGATGCACTCTATCACTAGCTTTAGCTCAAATGGAGCATAAAGAGAGAGTGACTTTTCATTTACTGTTAGATTAGTGAGACTAAATAAGCTTGAGAACTCAGCCCCATTTGAGTAGATGCATGCTTATTCTACCTGATCTCTCTCTTCCCATAAATAAGAGAGGTTTGATACTGAAAGAACTAGAAATTGTACTAGCATGTTATTTTGCAAGCAATATCTTATTGATGTGGGCTGATGTGAGGAGGAAAGAATAGCACAGAAGTGTGAAGGTGACTCATAATGCCATGTTCATATTATTTTCTATAAATAAGAAAGATAACACACATCATCATAAGTATAGCTGAGGGAATCACTTTTTTACCCTACTGCAAAGCTATATTATTTCACATTTATACTATTGTTATGAATATGAACATTGAAGGCTCCAGTGGAGAGTCAAAATGGTTTTGAAGATATGCATCTTCCCCTATACAAGACATTCAATTTTTCTTCCTTTAATGGCTGTTGATGCTAAAATACAAAATGCAGCCTGATAAATATCTGACCCACGAAAATATGATTCTACTTTGCAGAATGATTCAGATAACACTGCTTATTTTTTAATATGATATTTCCTTCAGGAAAGAAACAAAATGCTAGTATTGCATACATTTCATTTTCTTTTACATACATTCAGTGAATTTATCACCTTGCCCCAAATACAAAACATAAAAGTAAAATGACTGGAGACCTTGCACTTTTTAAATCTCTTTCTTAATTTTCTGGGATTGTGGTGGCATCACCACCTGGCAACCTGCCATCACAGCAAGCCCTTTGTCAGCAAGAAACTTTGTGTAGGATTAGGTTAAACAATGAACATGCAGGCATTAAGTAAAGACAGGAAAAAAAATGGCATTTCCCCTGTATTTTCCCTCTTCTTTAGCCTTTAGAAAAGATTTTCTCTTCTCGTCTTGACTATCGTCTTTGCCCCTTGGAGTCCTCACTCTCATCTTACCAAATTACTTTCACTCTGCTCTCCACATAGCAACTTGGAAAAAGAAAAATCAGGCAATAGCTGCTTACAGTATTTTAATTGATTTCCATTACACTTAGGATAAAAACATTCAGGCCTTTTACTATGGCTTTCTCTTTTCACTATGGTCTGTAAGGGATGACTTATTCTGTCCTCTGCCCACTTGAGAATTTTTTCCAGTGCTGTTTTTTTCCATCACTCGTTATTCAAAGGACCATGAATCCCAACTATCTGCCTAGCCCTTGTTTACTTCAGTTGTACAAGAATTCCTTCCAGTTTATTATTCGCCCTATTTACAGTTTGTTATTGCAGTATTTATTGGAATGCTCGAACTGTCTCTGATCAAGCATCAAAATTAGAGCATCAGAAAGTTGGCTTTTATGTCCTTTTGAAAAATTTGCTCAACATTTTTTGAGCAATTCCTTCCTATTATCATTTTGTAACTAAGTATTTGTAGTAATACTTGTTCTGAAATAGTCCAGAACGTGTTTAGTGGACCTTCCATTATATTTCCTTCTTCTGTTACGGTCTCATTTAGTACTATGTGACATATATAAATAGTTAAAATAGTCCTCCTATCCACAAGTGGTTAAATTAGAAAAAAGAAAACCAGCAAGACTCTCTCTCTTTCCCTGATTCTTTCTTAATGTCAACATTAATAATACTTCCCTTTTCAGGATAGCATGCTGGGCTCCTACTGACAATGAGAAGGGAACACAGACTAAACCGAGTAGTAACAGCTATTTCCTCTCTACATTTGTAGTGGGATAAGTGGCCCAGTCTACTATTTGGTTTCTTTTTCCCATTCCCTGGCTTGAGGACTGGTTAGCCATTTGGCATTTCAATAGGAAACTTGAAAATTATCAGTTAAGTATATGTGATTAATGTGTAGAAACTATAGGCTCACCTATCTTGCTACATAAAGCATGGAAGAGGTTGTCAGAATATTCTTGGCATGCTGGTTTTGTCATTTATCGTATATGATAAATGTATGATCCTTTATATTTGTTTGGTGATGTTCTTTTTTTTTTTTGAGACAGAGCCTCAAGCTGTCACCCTGGGTAGAGTGCTGTGGCATCACAGCTCACAGCAACCTCCAATTCCTGGGCTCAAGGGAGTCTCCTGCCTCTGCCTTCCAAGTAGCTGAGACTACAAGCACCCGCCAGAACGCCCGGCCTTTTTTTGTTGCAGCCACCATTGTTGTTTGGCGGGCCGGGCTGGATTCGAACCCACCAGCTCAGGTGTACATGGCTGGCGCCTTAGCCCATTGAGCCACAGGCGCTGAGCCTGGTAATGTTCTTTTTCAATTTTGTTGCAATAAACCTTTCAGACAAACAACACACTGGAAAAGAAAAAGAAAAAAGAGAACATTTTATTGAAAAATCTCCCATTGTTTCCATTTTATTTAAAAGAATTGATTTTGTGCACAGGTAATTAGCAGAAAATGTTCGTAGACAATATGTATCCATGCAGATATCACTGAGCATACCCCCCAAAAAAAAAAAACCACAAATGTATTGAAGAGCATCAGCATTTACTTCTAATGGAAGAAATTATCTTAGGAGAATAGTGACCAAATATGATGATTTAATATGTATAGCTACAGAAGATGTGATAAAATAACACAGAAAAATGTTTTATTTAGATCAAAGGTGTTATCTAAAATAATTTTACTCATTTATAATTTCAACTTTTCTTGTGCATATACCACCCCAACTGCTTTTAATGTGTTGGCTCCATAGTAAAAGAAATTCATATGCAGTTAAAAAATGATAGTTCTGTATGGGCATCTTCAGATGCTTTAAAAAGAAATTATATTAGGTTAAAGCCATTGATGAGGGAGGGTAAATGGGTGGGGGAACCACACCAATGGAGCATATTGCAAGGGTACAAGTCAAATCTATTAAGAATAGAACATAAATGTCTTACCACAATATTTAAGTAAATGAGGTGAAAGCTATGTTGATTAGTTTGATGTAAGCACTCCAAATTGCATAAAAAATCAACACATTGTATCCCACAAATGCATAAACATATTTATGATCTATGTGTCTATGACTTGATAAAAAGAAAAAAAGCCAATGATGGTTCAATTTTGTCATCCAGTTGATAAAATCCAAGTAAAACCTTTGAAAATTTACTCTGTAAGAGGTGAAACATCTGACATTGTCATCAATACTCTTATACATTCAATTTTAAGGCTTAATATTGAAAATAAAATTACTTTTGGGAACACAAATTTAATGAACCATAGTGTTTTGGTAACAATTATGTGTTTGAATTAAAAAATCTATAGAATGCAAATAAATCACAGTTCACCCATGATTCATAATTGAAAAACCAAAATTAATGTTATAGTGTCAAAATTTACATATGTAGTAACCAAACTAAAAATATGAGATGCAACTAATATTTATTACAATATAAATCTTCAGTTTGGTTTATATTCCATCTCTCTTTGCTGTCTGTCTTCAATTGGGTTTTAGAAATTTTGACCTTCTGAATAATTCTTTTGTAAATTATTATGTGTGCTAACATTGCATTCAACTTTTATTTTTTTCCCTGCATTCAATTTTTAAAACAAACAGTTCCTCTTATATTTTGCTTTCCTTTTGCTATATTTAGTTTTTTATATTGTTAATTTAAAGGTTTTATTAGGTATAGCCATAAATCATAATCTCTTCAAGATTTTATTGAATACAAAGGAAACAAGATTATAAAACCAGAAAATTTTAATATTCATCCCTAGAGAGATAAATGAAGAACTGAAAAATATTTAACGATGAGAACTCAAGATCATAGAAGATTTAATTTTAACTTTCTATAGTTGTACTTTGGAATATCTTGCCTTATTAGAGGATCTTTTGATGGAGATTCTCTTTAATTGGAGAAGTTTATATTTTGTATTAGGAGAATTGCAATTGAGAAGACATGCAATTTTGAAGCACCTACACTTGGTAAAACATTCAAAAGATTCATAAAGAGAGAGGAATTACATAACAAGTGTGTTTGCAAAAATATCTGCAGAAGAAATATTTAAGCTGATGTGTTTATGAATTTTCATTTAAAAAAAGTGATGTGAGAATTTGCTATATTTTTGTGAATTTTCTCTGAGTTTACCAGATACTTTGCCCCTCCATAAATAATTAGTATGCTTAGAGGAGATTTGATGAAAGTATCAAAAAATTGAATTTATTAACCATAAAGTATATTCAGCTCTGAAGATCAAAAGCAATTTTTGAAGATTTTAAAAATGCCAATGTCCAATTAAACAAAACATGTTTTCAGATAAGTATCAGTGACAAAATATGAGATGAAATATATAAATATTACCAACAATAATTATTCTACTTATGCTATTTTTAGTGTTCATATAGCACTATGTAAGTTTAAAACATTAAAGTACACAATTATCTAATATTTATCAGAATTTATCTTTTTAAAACAGATTTGTATGGATGCATGTGCTGGACATTATGGCTCACACCTGTAATCCTGGCACTCTGGGAAGCCAAAGCAGGTGGATTGCCTGAGCTCATGGGTTCGAGACCAGCCTGAGCAAGAATGAGACCCTGTCTCTAAAAATAGCTGGGTGTTGTGGCAGGCTCCTGTAGTCACAGCTATCTCGGAGGCTGAGGCAAGAGAATTGCTTGAGCTCCAGAGTTAGAGGTTGCTGTGAGCTATGACGGCGCAACACTCTACCAAGGGCGACAAAGTGAGACTCTGTCTCAAGAAAAAAAAAAAAAAGAATGTATGTATAGGTTCATTATTATAATAAAATAAATGTCCTATCAATTATCAAAGATCTAATTTGAATGATAAACTAACCTCTTAGGTTCCACTTGTGGGCTTAATATCATCTCATATATCAGAAGACATCATGTATTATATGGAGCACAATATTAAGAATTCCAAGCCTATTTTCAGGGATTCAGCTTCCAGCCATTCTTGCTAATAGAAGTTTTGAGGTGTTATTCCTATTGATGGTCATGGGTGCTTACCTCATCTCTTGAGGCCAAGCCCTCATGCTGACTCCATTATAGTAGGTGAGCCTCTATTTGATTGGTTTATTTTTAGATGCCTGCTTGAGTTTCCTTGCTTGGTACCCTGGAGACTTGGATCTTCTCCTCTTACATACCCTCTTACATACCCTGTGCAGGCCTGAACACTGATTACTAGATCTTTGCTACCTGCAGCCAGACCTCACAGAAAATGTCACACCCATTTCTAAGAAGATCTTGTCACTAATATTCCCCTAATGATGCCATTCATTCCTTCTTATCCACTTCTACTAGTTAGTCTTGTCTCCATGTCTGTGTATCCAACCACTAATTCATCACGTTGTTTTGACGGAGCCACAGATGGATTGGAAATATATTTTGAAGGAATAGGAGCTGTATTTTGCACAACTTCTTTATGCTCAACTGTGGGCTCAAGTTAGTCTCCCTAGCAAAAGGTGGGCATTACATGTGTCTTTTAATTAAAATGTACATCCATTATTAATTTTCATTATGTTTTAAGTAGCTTAAATTGTATTTCACAAGACAGTTATCCATTAGTCAGAAGACCTTGCTTTAATTTTTATATCACCTTACTGTATGTGATCAACAAGTCTCTAAATGTTATATTCCTCTTCTATAATGTGGATATTTGCTAAACATAATATAAAATATATGAACATCTTTGAAAAATGCAAAGTACCACATTTTTGTGTGCTTGTGAAATCTAATACTATCATTTGTTTTTGGTCTGTTAGCAAAAACTCATCTCAGAACTTTGACTATTACATAAATGCATACCCTTTGCATCCTGCCTTCCCATGCTTTTTATGCAGTAATAGCAAAAGGAAGTACTCTTTCACAGACTACTGATGTTTGAAAGTGGAGCACTGCAGTATTCTATTGTTTTAATAATGCCTATCTTGCCTGAAGCATTAAGAAAACAATTTGAATCTCCAAACTGTTTTTTTTTCTGTTAATATGTAGTAATTGCGCCACCAAGTGTTGTCATTGTGAATTGCAGTGAGCTTGTAAGTCATCTAATGACTACATTTGCTTTTGTTTGGCAAATTGATTTCTTGGATGTTTTTTATTGTGATTTAACTATATATAAATTGAGGGGAGTTCTACGCTTCATAGAGAAGTATTTCACGATGTGTTGAACATGGGAGCAGAAATATCATCTCTTTAGCACTTTGACAATGCAAAACGAAAGATAATAAGGAAAATACTTTAAATACTCCCCCCCAAAATAAATAAAAAATAAATGACCCCCCAAATCCAATAGTTATTATGTATAGGGCTTATGACAGCATTGTTATCACATTGTTATTAAGATTTTCAAGTCCTTTCATGACTGTCAATCAAAGCTTCTAAAAGTAGTCCAGACGTTTGTATTCTTATAATGTAAACACTGCCTACTACTATCGCTTTTATACGTTTATGTAAGTATGAGCATGAAATATTAAACCAACCAATCAGCTATTTGTGAAGAGGAGAGATTTTACCTAAAATCAGGGATTTTCTCCTTGGAAAATATGAGGAAATCAAGCATCAAAGCAAAGGATGGTTTAAAGCAAAAGGAATAGAAGGTGGCGGGACTATCACAATAGTCAACATAGCTAGTAAAAGGTCAAAGAGTCATGGTAAGAGAAATAAAATCTAAAACAAAGGCAAAAGTAATTATAGATGTGTTCTCCTGCAAGAGCTTCCTTTATTATAAACAAAACAAAATAGAACATATGATAACCAAACAAAAACGCCAAGAAACATAATGACATTAAATTCTAATTAAGATACCATATATTATGTTGAACATATGAAATACATTCTTGGGAATCTAGGAACTGAAACATAGCATTTATAGTCGATAAGGAAGTACTCAACGAATGTAATAAATAACCAAATAATATCTTTCACAAACCAGGTGCTATGAGTGTAGTTGTTCTATATTTATTGAGTGAATGAATGAATGAAATATTATGGAAAGAAATACACTTCAATTTCAACATTGATTCCCTAATCAAGGCCTTCATCTCTACCACACCTAAAATCCATTTCTTTCCACATAATACCCATAAGAAACATATACCCCTTAATATTATCATGATTTAAAAAAAGAAAAATTAGTGTTCTAGTTATCAATTGCTGTATAACAAACCATCTCAAAATTTGTTGAAATATTTATCTTCAAAACAAACTATTATTTTTTCAAGAGTCCATAAGTTAATTGGGCTCAGCTGTGGCCTTTGCTTTGGCCCTCGAATGTGTTTGCTGGATAAGGGCTGCATATGAAGTAATCTGAAGGTTTAAGAAAGCTTGATGGTCAAGATAGCTCACTCAATATGGGTAGCAGTTACTGGTAGTTGTCAGCTAGGAATACAGCTAATGTTAAATATAGCATGTGCATATTATCTCTACACAAGGGGCTCAGGGTTTCCACATCATGGTGATTGGGTTCTTAGGAAGAACATCCCACAAGCAAGCTTTCCAAGAGCAAAGAAGTATAAGAAAGTTTTGGTCTGTGCTTTTTATTGTTCAAAGCAATCACAGAATCTTCCCAAATTCAAGGGGAGAAGAATAGGTTCTACTTTTTAAAGGAGAGGGGTCATAGAAAGTATAGCCATCTTAATTTGCCTAAACAACACTAAAATACTAGTTATAGATATCTTTTATGAGTAGAAGGATGAAGATGATGATGGTGGTGGTGATCATGATGATGAAAATGTGATAATATATATTCCTCACTGAAATCTTCATACAACCCTATATCCTTATTTTGTACATGAGAAAATTGAGGATAAAAATAGTTATATAACTTAGTGAAGGTTACATAGGGCTCAAACACAAATATGCTTTTGCAATTTTATGTCATTGTCTTCTTACGCTATCGTGAAATCCTCTATGATTCTCTGTGCTCTCTCACATCAAAGGTAAATTCTTATGTGTAATTTCATCAATAATCTTGCCTATTTCTGCCTATGTAATCTTATCTCTCTGTATCTTACACTGTTCCCTCCTTTCCATAATGCCCAGTTATTAACCCATACATATTCTTTCAACTTAGCCTTATTCCCTTTACTTGGGTTGCCGCTCCTCCTTCTCCCTCTCCCACCTTCCTTCTAAATCCTACTATTCATACTCTTTTCACTGTCCATCGGATATTTTCTCTGAACATCTCCTTAAGCAAAGCAGCCCATGTGACTTCCTAGTCTATGGAGTTAAAGAATACTTTGTATATATAGGCTAGTAAACTTGTACTGTTACTGTTTTCATATGCCAACTTTCTTTCCATTGTATTGCACATATTTTGTGGCTATGGTCTATATAACCATGTATGGTTTTTTTTTAGTTCTTATAACCCCTACTCTCTAAGATTGGTTCACCAGAGACTTAGCAATCCACTGCACAATGTGCTTTAGCCATGCTAAAGTCAGTTGGAGCCTTCTATACAACTAATATTTCAGTAGAAATATTAGTCTGAAGTAACCAGCTTGACTATAGTGAAGTCAAGCATAGTATGAAGACCATACACTTATGCAGATTTAGTGCTATGTTCACCCTTGAGCCTTCTCAGCAAATTAGAAGGAAAACCCTATAGAGCAAAGTGGCCCATCAAAAGCAGCTGAATTAGTGGCCACATGCTGTGATTTCCGAATTTCCATTAAAGAGCATTTTCTTTTCTACTAGGTGGAGATTGAAATGTCTTTGATAGGATAATTTATTCTACAATTAAGAATGAAGCTCAAGGCACCAGTTCACTAAAATTGTAAAATCTTTTCCATAGCAGGTTCTGATCTGTCTTATAAAGGGTAGAAGGATAAGAAGTTCCTGGGCATAGTGCAGGGAAATAAGTTTTTCAAAAAAGGAACAAGATAAAATGAGAAGGCTAGGATACCTGTTAATGGTTTGCCTCAGGTCGCATCTGCTACTGTTTTGAACTTCACAAAGGAAAAGAGAGGGCATCCTAGGGCATCAGTCCTCCAGCAGTCAAGCATAGAAATTCTCCTGGTAGCCTATGAGGTCCCAAGTATCAGACATCCTTCCCCAATAGTCTTGATTCCTACACATACCCACTCTCTGCAGGCTGGAAATTTTTTTAACGCTGGCTTGAAACATTGCTAAGCATTTCAAGGAGGAGGGTAAAGCTGGGCCATATTTTACAGCATCTTTCTCTGTGCCACCTTCCTCATCCCCTACAATTACTCAATGCTTTCCTGAGCCAAATTTCCAAGTTGAACTGTAAATCAGCCGCAAGTCTTAAACAACAAAATGAACTGATCAAGCTCCCCATGGTGTTAAGTCCTCCGCAGGTGGAGATTTTAGAAAGTAGTGTAGGAGGCAGGCTAAAGAATATAGCCAGCCAGCTTGTCTTCCCATTAACTTTATTTCCTTTCCTATCAGGGACAGGTAGTCTTGTTCAGCTGCCCATTTAGTCTTAATAAGCCAACATGAAAGCCCTAATGGGAATGCTAAAAATCCCATTTCTGGGAGTCAGATGATTTCTAGTTACCAGAGGCACAATTTTCCATCTCCAATTGGCCAGGTAGTTGACATCCACTGTGGTGAGAAAAATGACTTTATAATGGAGAGCTGAACAAATGTTTGGGGTTTATTTTGTCTTGAGGGTAATTATCACTAGAATGTGCCCACCCCTATTTTGCCTGTCACACTAAAAATTTTATTTCAAAACTAAAAAAAAAGTGTCATGGGGTAAGGCATGTGGTTCTGCAAAGAACATTATAGGCTTTTTAAATAATCTGTCTTGGCATTCCTGTCTATTCCAATTGTCAAATGCTTTTAGAATTAATTGGAGCACTCTGAATATTTATAAACTATTAAGGAATCCAGTATATCTAGCTTCTCCCAGACAATTCATGTCAATGATCCTTGGGAATTCTTTAATTTCATCTTGTCCTACAACATGGTAGGGAGTGAGAAGTGGGATGCTCCATGAAGCGTTTAAGCTTATAACACGTCACTCGTCTAAGTTAGAGCACAGGGACGAGAATGATAATGACTTTTCCTATTTCCTACTACAGCTTCAGGGACGGAAATGCATGCTGTCTGTGGCAGACCCTTGTCCCTTTCCTCTGTTTTCGCCACATTCTATCCCTGTCTCTCTGAACCTTTGCCTTGAAAGGAGCCATAATAGCTGGGAAATTTGACCTCTCCCTGTTCAAGAAAGAAGACAAGAGAGTGACTGCTATTGAGCCTGCCTAACTTTATCTCCAGTGGTCACAGGGAAAAAACACTATGGACTCTTTCCTTGGCGAAGGAGGAAAACAGGCTCAGCTTGTCTCCCACCACAATCACATGCAGAACTAGCCAGTATTTGAAGCAGTCATAACCACAGTTAAGGAGGAAGTGAGTTAATTATTCTTCCCCTCACATTGGATATTGAACCAGTTGCCCATGAATAGCAGCTCTTGTTGGCACTTGTGTCATATGTTCCTACCCATTTTTCAAGCATTCTGAAGGGTATGGGTTGTATAATTGGATAGTTCACTCAATTCTATCAACATCGCTCTACGGATAAACTAAAGAAACCTCTTATAAAGCAATAAAAGAGTTGATTGTCCAAAAGCCTTTTTTTCCCCAAGCAAAATAAATATACTGTCAAAATAAGTATATTATCTCTACCAATCTGCCCATATTAGTTTGGCTATTACCTCCCACATAAAAGAAACTCAAAATGTTTTTTGAATCGAATCTCTGATGTTACAAAGTACACAAAAATATTGTATTAATTTTAAAACGGAATTGCCTTAAAATTGTACCACAATTCACGTTTCAAATAGATGTGTTTATGTGGAAATTTTTCTATTTAAACATCACAGGTACATAAATAGCCTTCTCAACAAACATGAAAGTGAATGGATTAATTTAAATGTCTTTCCTTACAAAAATCCCACGACTTCATTTCAACTGATGAGGTATTGATTTCAAGAAGTGCCAGAATTTAAATCGGGTTCTAAGTATAGTATATCTGGATTGCAGTTACACATGTCTGTGACTCTTTTTCTTTCTTCCTTCATTATTTAGCTTTATCCTTAGAATGTTCATAAGATAATTGAGCATTTTTCAGCATCACATCCAGAGATGACAACCTTCAGAGGATAAAGAATCTCTGTCTTCTTTTGATTCTCAGAATTGAGAAAATATCTCTTTATAATTACACAGATTTTTTATCCCATTTTATTTACCAGAAATATATAAATATCCATCTCTACCAGTCATGAGTAAACAAAATAGGGTTATCATGATTAGCTTGCATCAGTCGCTGGAAAGTCAAGCATCATGACCACTTACAGTTATCCAATAAATGTACGCAAAGCCTTCCTATAACCTGTCTACTTTGATATCATCCTGCCACCTAGTTGATTATAAAATTGGTCAATATCTAGAAGTATAGGAAATTCCAGGTTTCCCAGCCATAGTTATATGCCAGCATGGTGTAGATGCTTATTCTTAACTTCTTTAAACAATCTTTAAAAAGTCAAAGTTCTCTTAGCATAGAATCACCAATTCTAGCCCTTGTTTAAATTTTTCAAATGAAAATATAAAAGGAAAAAGATGTAGCCAATCTAACTTAAAGAATGTCACTTCTGGTGTGTGTTCCTGCAATAATTGCACTTATTGACAGGTGTTATTTATTTGTGCTTGAAACCTCCTTGTACTTATTATTTCCTGCTCAAGTGAGATATTGAAGAAATAAAACAAAACGACTGGGAACGAAATTTAATGTCAACTGGAAATACACATGTAAAATAGCAATGAAAATGTTCCTTACTCCATAGCTGAGTCCAGCAAGAAGAATGAATGAAATGTACTATACCCAGAATAAAATTCAAAGAAGACAATTTTAAATAAAAATGTGGATTGAGTTTCTGAAAAGGAAACCCTACATATGATAGGAAAACCAGTAAATTTTATGTCCAGTGCACATCCTCATGATGCCAAAATTAACTTCCTAGGAACTTTCATTCCTTTTCTAGACAGAGTCAGTCATGTCTTTATCCATTTTTCCTAAACCTAGACTATGTTTAAAAATCAGCAAAACAGAGAATTGAATAATGAAAAAGAATTAATAGAACTGTTACTCTTAAGTTACATCAAGCACCTGTTTGAAATTTCTAGATGTAATCATGAATTTTGCATAAAAATTTTATGTCTTACAAATTTTCTGAGATTAAGTTTTAGACTGAACTAGAAAGAGACAGTTACTAAGCTGTGTTGAAGCACCAGACTTTTTCTGTTCTTCAAGTTTTGGACACCAATAAGTCAATCATATCACCAGTTATGCTCTGTGTCCATGACTTTTGGGACCTCTGAAATATTCCCATTTTAAAGGTGAGCAGAAAGAAAACAGCAAAATGAGGCACAAATTTTGGAACCTATGGAACGTGAGAAAGCTACTGGACCTTGAAAACCTAAGTATGAAGCAAAGTGTTAGAAATTTTAACTTCTTTATATTTTAGAGTGATATTGCCAATAAATAAACAAGTGAAGACTATATTGCAAAGTGCACAAGAGAGTACGATTATTAAACCATATTTTATTTTATTTTTTTACTTCCCTCTTGGTGCTCTCAGCCTGCAATGCTTAATGTGAGGCATTAAAATGTTATGGTTAGTTCAAAATCATATTAACATTTAAATATTGTATATATGTAGTCGAAAATGTATTATTTGAAGTACTATTTATTTAAAAACTTTTATATAACTCAAATTGATATTTAATGCAATAAAAATGGATGGCACTCAGTTATTAATCCTTTTTAATATGTCATTATTTACCACTTTGAAAGAGGTGGTTTTGCAACGTTCTCTGAATTTTGGCACTTGCATTCTGCTTTAATCTCTCTAATTTTAAACAGATTCATTTAACCATTAGCAAAAATGCACAAATAGTGAAGATTAAACCTCACTATGGGTTGCTGAACACAGTAAAAGGTAGCAAATCTCACTTTGCTAAGGTGATTCTGGGTCCATTTGAATGACAAAAGGGAAAATTAGTAATGTAGGAATAAGACCTTAATTTCCCTTGCTTTGACCCTTGACTCTTTTGCCCTTTGCCCTTTTTCCTCTTCATTCTTTCTTTTACCCACTTTCTTTCTTTCTTTTTTTTTTTTTTGCAAACTTCTCCTCTCCTGAAATGTTGACAAGCTATAAGGCTTGCAAAAACAGGAATGAAAATAACTGTTCTGACAATTGCAAGTAGGAGATTGAATCAAGGATCTTGAGCAAGAGGCATAGAAAACTACTTGAGCTTCAAGTTTTACAGTAGTTAAAAGAGAAAACTGCATTGTGTCTCATACATCTTTCTTCTCCAAGCACTATAAAACTCCAACAGAGACTCAAAGACCTTTTTTCCTCTGTCTTGTCACTTTTCTAAAAATTTACTGTTCTTTGTTGAAGATGCTATATAAGACAAAATCCAAAGCTTTTAGACAAACATAGGGGGGGCAGAGAATGCTCCTGCATCTGCTTCTAAATTGTCCTCAGCTCAACAACCCGGCATATTTTGGGGCAGGCATATTCCAGTCTCCTGGAGCACAAAGTGGCATGCTAATTACCAGCTTTAATTTTGTAATCTCAGGGTATGCCTACTTCATGAAACATTTGAGAATTCTTAACAAAAGTAAACCTGATTTTCTTCAAGTTTAATTTAGAAAATAAATATTGATTCATATGCCATATTTCTACTATGCTAGGTGACATATTCTCTGTTGCATTTACACAACTAAAATATCTCAACTCTAAAAACAATTTTTTGGTTTCAATCATTAGATGTTCTCATTTCTCTAACTGGCAAGTGACTTTTGAACATCTAAGCAATAGCTTTAAAATGAGCCTTGCGTAAGCAGCCACAGGGTTGCTGGAAAACAACAGCATTATAGCCATGATTTTATGCCTTTTGGGTCCTGTTATTGGGGGTTGGCATCATATAAAGGATGGCTGCTCACTGCTATTGTAATTAACAGATGAACAGCTTTGACTCTCACAGTGCACACACTGCAGCTCAGCCATTCCTTGATACTCAATTGGAACCTCGTTTGCAAATGTCCTGGGAGCAGAACAGAAGTAGCCATTTCATTTAAGCTTTGATCAAAAAACTAAAGAGGAAGAATGATCTTGCCTGGAAATCTACAGTTGTCACTCAATTTATTATGGGGTTGCTCTCTGAGGAATGGCAGAATAAAATAAATCTGGAAAAAGCAAAAGACAGTTTATTACCAAAGAGAAGCCAAAAGGTTTCAGATCATTCCATTAAATCAGGGGTAGTCTAGGGCTTTAGCATGCACATGAATTTCCAAAGAGGATGAATAAGAAAAACAACTTAGCTTTATGGTGCACTTACTATGTGCCAAGCAGCAATATATGTAAGTTAAATTCTGTTTATTTTTAAGAGGTGAGGAAACAGAAGAAAGAATGCAAGATCACAAATCTAAAAAGTATTCAAGCCAGAATTTGAACCTAGTTATTCTCTTCTTTCAGAAATCTTGCTTAGATGTATTATTAAACATTATCTCCTGACAGTACTTGAAAAGGCTTTATGTTTTGATTTTAAGCTATATACTTCAGTCGTGGCGATGAGAAGACTCTCTGTAAACATTATGTAGGGTCTCTCGCCTCAGAAGAAGGGCATTTCTATGTTGGTCAGAGATGTTTTGTTCTGAACACAACTGGCGTCCATTGTACTGTGTCCTGTGCCAGTGACAGAGATTGTGTACTTCTTGAAATTCCACAACTCCTGTACACTTCTCAGTGATGTGGACTTTGTCCTAATGAGAAAAACAAAGGAAAACAACATGGAAAATAACCAACTGCCTTTGGGTCTATTAAAGCATAACTTATATTGAAGGGCAGCATCACTGAGTCAAAGGCTTTGGAAAGTCTGAAGGGCTTTTAAACAATTTGGCAGATAACAAGAGAAAGGGAGGCAAGTACCAGTGAATAAGCAAAGGGAATGATGTCAACGGAGCTCTGGCAAGGCTGAGATACTTTTGCACTCTGTCACACAGGGGTGCTGAACAAACTTGCAGATCACAGGTTCATGATAGAACATGAGGAACATGATTTTGTCAAGGTGATCAGGAGAAAGGAAAAAGGAAAATGCTTTTTTTAAAATTAAATCATACCTAAGTACAATAATGCAATCATGGGGTACAATGTGCTGATTTTATATACAATGTGAAATATTTTCGTCGAACTGGTTAACATAGCCTTCATGGTATTTTCTTAGTTACTGCGTTCAGACATTTATATTCTACATTTAGTAAGTTTCACCTGTACCCTTCCAAGATGTTCATAATAGCAGTGGTAAAAACCTGAAAGATGTGAGTGAGACCCAGCCTGCAGGTGAGTGAAACACACACAATGACTCTACATTTCAGAGTATAAACCAGAGTCCTTATTATGATCTACAGGGCCCAAGATATTATTGTTCATCCTTTTTCTCTCTGATCCGATTTTTCACTGACCACTGCCTTGCTTTATTCACTCCTGCTACCTTGGCTTTGCTGTTCCTCACACACATGGCACAGGCTCCTCCTTGATGCCTTTGCATTAGCTAATTTCTACGCCTAGGAAATGATAAAAAGACAACTAGAGACTGTCCTCCAAAGTTATATCTATGACCAACACCCTTATCTCCCATAAATCTGTGGTGAAATTTTATTTTCACCTTGAGACCTACCCTTACTGTGGTATTTTAAATTGTGACCCGTGGTTGTCACTTACCCTAGTTCTTTACCCTCACGAAAAGTCACTAGAACAGTTAATGGTCCTAATTCTGTTAGGACCATGGTAGGGCTGTTCTGCACCACACTTGTAAATTCAGCTTGTCCTTACCTATAAGTGTGGTACACCTACAAGTTTCATGACTTCAACTAATGAAATATGAACATAAATGACATGTAACATTTCTTGCTGGACGTGTTTAGGAATCTGCACTTTGTCACTTTTCCTCCCTGCTGTCACAGGAACCAGCCACAATCCAGGTGATGAAGTGGAACAAAATATTTGCTGTTAAAGACATTAACATTTTGCAGTAGTTATATTAGCAAGGTATGTCTGTTCTTAAAGATATACTCACCATATCTATATCTCTATATACTCAGTATATAGAGATATATACACATATATACTTTTTTCTTTTTTACCATAGAACTTATCACCTTCTAACATACTATATGTAATTTGCTTTATTAGTGGTAAAAGAGTAAATAGAAAGAAGTAAGCTTTAACCCACTACCAGCATATAAATTTTAGTATAAAAAGGAAACACTTTCTGTTTTGTTTTGCATTCTATCCCAAGCACTTAGAACACCATATGCCTGGCATATACTAAAGGCTCAATAAGTGTTTGGGAAATTATTTGATTCATCAATGGTGTGAGTTTCAAAGATCATTAGGATATATAGGGAATGGAATTACTAGGAAAAATAAGGGTAAATTAAAGATGTTTTGATGAGATGAAAGCTCTGAATTATCTCACATGAAAGAAAGAATTTACTTCAAAGGGGAGAATTGGCTTCATACTTTAAGCAACGAGGTGGTGGTAGCTCTATATGAAACATCCAGAGTCAGCAGCCCTTTTGGAAATACAGAGGATAAACCTTTAGGCTGGGATTATAGAGACCAATGCAGGACCCCTTGTATTACATCTAGGAATCTTAGGGCAGTCACTTGTTGCTTAATATGCACTGTAACTTTTATTTCTTATGCAAAGGTAGCTCCCCCACAGACTAGCTTGGGGGAGAGGTTGAGAGCCAGATTACTTCAAGAAAAAAATAATAAGCTTTAGAATCTGTTCTTAACTAGCTAAATTCTCAGGGTTTGGGGAGCCTCAGAACAGAAAGAAAGGGGAGGAGATGGACAAAATACAGTTTACAGGAGAAAATGGCTATCAAATTATACTAGGTAACAGAAATAGAAAATGTAGAGAATAATGATTTCTTACTCTTAATTGTAAGTGGATTTCTATTCTGTGCTATGCTGTACTCTCCATTACCACAAAGTCCTTTCAGCATAGTTTTGTGTTGCTTCTACTTTGGGAAAAGGAGGAGGATGTTGAAGACAAAATGTGGAGTAACATGAGTGGATAGCAGTTGTAGGAAAAAAAGTAGGAACTAGGCTTGGCACCTGTAGCTCAGTGGCTAGGGCGTCAGCCACATACACTGGAGCTGGCAGATTTGAATACAGCCCAGGCCTGACAAACAACAATGACAACTACAACCAAAAAATAGCCAGGCATTGTGGCAGGAGCCTGTGGTCCCAACTACTTGAGAGACTAAGGCAAGAGAATCATTTAAGCCCAAGAGTTTGAGGTTACTGTGAGCTGTGACACCAAAGCACTCTACCAAGGGAGACTCTGTCTTAAAAAAAAAAAAAAAAAGTAGGAACTAAATCTTTTAGAAGAGCAGAAAGTCTCTATCAAGGAGGAATTGAAGTCCATGAGAGTCCATAAAAACTTTCAGGCAGACTCTAAATTTCCAAATTCTGTGTAAAAAGTATAAGGCAAATAGTTACTGTTGAAGTAAAATCTTTAGTAAATGGTATACAATTCCTTTACTAATTTTTAAAATTAGAAGAAGAAATGCTTGATATGCCAAAATTAAGACTGTGACACACTAGCAGAGTGCAACATACCTTATATAAAATACATAAAAGCTCAAAGTCAGGTACGAATGAAATTAAACAAGGTAAGCCTTCTTTTTCTTACCCACTCAAATTTACTTCAATGAGATAATCATTGTTAACAAATTTTAAGTGTTGCAGGTTGGGTTCTCTGAGAAACAGAACCTGCAAAATAGATTGTTGTATGAGAGGTTTATGATAAGGTATGTGGAAGGGATTGAAGGATGCAGAACTGGTCACAGGGGGAAGGTGGAGTATAATGCAGCCTCAACTAAGGCTTCTGCTGAGCCCATGGAGAAATCTTAAATAACCCTTTAGGGTTGTCCTGAACTGCAGTAAGGGGGCTGGGCCTTCCTACCCTGGCAAATGACCAGTCATGTGGAGGATCAGTGATCTTGAGAAAAGTAGAACTTTCTATCCAAGAGAAAATTTCAAATAAGACTGATAGGCTGTAACTATCAGCAGACAGTCCACCTCTAAGCTGGGAGGTAAAGGGAGTTCCATTAATTCTGAATAGATTTCTGGGCAATACAAAAAGGCATTCATTACATTATCACTCTAAACATTTTATAGACATACTACAATATAATTAACATAATATAAATAAACAAATTCACAGGTTCATAATATCCTACTAAATTTTTTTTTTTTTGTAAGACAGAATTTATTCACAGAAAAGAATACAGAAAACATTAAGGGTCCTGGTAGAGGGAGAAAATTCTAGTCGGGAGAGAGAAGCTCTCTCCGTTTCTCTCACAGTCTTTCCCCATCTCCTCCTTTAGGCCTTTAGTCTCAAGGTATATATAGGTGTATGGGTTCCTTGGCCAGGAAATGAATGAATACAGTCCCTTCTGCCAGGGGCAAGGTAAATGAATGTATCAATGAATGGATACAGTCCTTTCATGGAATTGAGGCCTAGGAAATTCACAAGAAATTGACCTAGGCATAGGAGATGGGGGTTCCACATATGGCAGTTCTAAGACATCTCCACAAGTTATCCCTTTATGAGCTAATCTTTTTGACTAGATATTCACAGCCTTTGATTTTTCCCACTAGTTTTTCCATGAACATGCAAGTGCTGTAGGGTATCATGTTAGTGACTTCCACTGCCTTTCTGACTTTGCACTTTCACTGAAGCACCTCCTGCATTCTGTAAGCATCAATTCCTGTATTGACTTCCTATCCAAAAAAGTTTCTGGTCACTCTATTTCCATGACTGAATTTCATTGACATAATGCTTCCTGAATTATTTTAACTTCCCTGCATGCTGATCCACATCTGGACAGCCAGTTACTCTGTTTTTTATTCCTGTCTTTCTCATGATTTTATTTATTTATTTACTTATTTTTATTGTTGGGGATTCATTGAGGGTACAAGAAACCATGTTACACTGGTTGCATTTGTTAGGAAAAGACCCTCTTACAATCGTGTTTTACCCCCAAAAGGTGTGGCACACACCAAGACACCAAGACCCCACCCCCTCAC
>CAUYON010147812.1:0-19932 GCA_963573935.1 Arctocebus calabarensis | reverse complement strand
TCACCCTAGATAGAGTGCTGTGGCATCACAGCTCACAGCAACCTCCAATTCCTGGGCTCAAACGAGTCTCTTGCCTCCGCCTCCCAAGTAGCTGGGACCACAGGCACCCGCCACAACGCCCGGCCATTTTTTGGTTGCAGCCATCATTGTTGTTTTTGGCAGGTCTGGGCTGGATTCGAACCCGCCAGCTCAGGTGTACGTGGCTGGCGCCTTAGCCCACTGAGCCACAGACGCCGAGCCCCACCTCCTTATTGACAAATTATTTTCTCTGCACTCTTTTTTTCTCCCTTCCTGCTGACTGGGCTATGACCGCAGTGTCTGCCTTTGACTAGACATGGAAGCCACATGTTGAGAATGGCAGAGCCAAGCCCTGGCAACATACCTCGATGGCTTTGTGAAGCAGAGATGTCTATCCAACCCACACTGCCCATGCACATGGGTACTATTATGAGAATGAAGTATATGTCTATCTTATTTAAGTCATGGTTGTAGCACTGTAGCCTGTGCACTACTGCAGTTGAGAAAGAAGGTTGTGAGAGATGGCAAAAGCTAGAGGGGGATGAAGAAATGGGGAAGGAATTTTTAAATAATGGAGAAATTAAAAAATGGAGAGAATGTTTAAATGTTGATGGGAAGAATTTAGAATAGAAGGAAAGGTTAAAGATGTAGTAATCACAGGGGAAAAAAAGGATCAAGATCCTTGAGAAGATAGGAGAGGACAGAATACAGAGTACGTGTACAAGAACTGGCCTTTGACACACAGAGAGAGCTTGGCTCTGTTTCAGCAGGAAGAGAAAAGATGAGTGGCAGATGCAGGTAGATTTGCAGATATCATGCTGAAAGATACTCATTGTCTTCATTTTCTCTAAGAAGCACAACGCATTAATGAGAAGGTAGGTAGGGGGAATTGGCAGTCAGAGGCTTCGGTAGAGGGAGAAGTGGTGAAGCAGTCATTACGGAGAAATGTGGTGTGAGAAACAGTAAAATGCTGAGTGTCTATCTGAAGTGGGGAACGTGAATTTGGTGAGATATCAATCTTTTAGTTGGGTTCAACTGCTCAGGGGTTATCTGGAGTACATACATACGATACATCCAGAGATGGGATGGCAACAGCCAGGTGAAGCAAAAGGTGAGAAAAAAGGGAGTTGTTCCAAGAGAAAGATTTTAATAATACACCATGGAATTAGAGCTGAATAGGAAGGAAAGGTAAAGACAGAAGAAAACTGATGGTCAAAACTAGATAACATGCTAGATTGAAAGTCTCAGTGAGGATGAAAGAGTATTGGTTCTCATTGATAAGTGAGCTGAAAGTTAAGAGTTTTAGTTGAGTGATGGAATGTTTAAGTGATCTGGAGGTGGTCGAAGATGTCAAGTTCTAGTAAATGTAGGAAACTGAGGTGAGAATAACATCTCTGAAAGAGGAAAAGAAATCTTCGCAGAACATATGATAAAATAGTTGTCTTTAAAGATTCAGTAGGTGGCTTGAGTCCAAGAGACTGAGGTTACTATGAGCTATGATGATGACACAACACTCTATTCAGGGCAACGGAGTGAGACTTCATCTCAAAAAAAAAAAAAAAAAAGGTAGATTTTTTTTTTTAGCAAAGAAGAAGGTAACAGTGTAGCAGATAGAAAAAAAGAAAGAGAACAGAACATATAGAGAAAAGATCAGATTTTTGTCACATATTGGGGAACAGAAATAATCTCTAGCCAGAAGTTAGGGTACACTGGATGAAGTGAAGAAACTAGAAATGTAGGATGAAAACAAATTCTGAACAAACAGGTGGGAAAGTTCTAGCAATCTGGACTTCATTTTGTAGCCCAGGTTGTCAATCATGATGTCAACAGACACTGGTGTGTTTAAAGACTACAAATAATATATATTTTTATTTTGTTTATTTTCTTTGGGGCTTGGGACTTGTGAATATGTAGATTTGTGGTCTTTACAAGTCTGGAAAATCCTTAGCCATTCTGTTGTGAGTAAGGTCTCTCCCCTATACACTTTATTGTGAATACGGTTTCTCCTCTATACACTTTATTTTCTCCTTCTACAACAGTGCTTCTCAACCCTGTCAAACCACAGGAACTGTATTAAAGGGCTGTGACATTAGGAAGGTTGAAAACCACTGTTCTAAAACTTCAACACTGGACCACTACATATCATTCATACATACAAATGATAAGGAAAACATTGAATCAATGTGAACCAATTTTAAATCATTAAAAGTTAAACTATTTGCAAACCTTAGTACTTTGGGTATATATTAAATGAAAAAAGATCATTATCCACTCTCTCATTCTACATGTCTATTTCTGCATGTATAAAGATAAATTAACTCCCTTAGCACCTTAGAATATACGTTTCTATTCAGTGCTAAATACATAGAAATTTCTCAAGTAGTTTGCAACTAATCCATATTTTTAAGGTTCAAGACTTAGTTTCTTTCTTGTCCAAGTTTTGGAAGAAAATATAAATAACAATATATATTTCTACTAAAATGTATGAATACAATGCAAATTAAAACTAAGATTAAGGAACTTCCTTAGGAAAGAACTGCTTTTAAAGCTTCTGTATTTAAGGGGACGGCTTACCTACAATGAGCCTCTGCAGAGCACTCTTATCTCCGTTAACTGCAGCAGCATGAACTTGAGATGCTAACGAGGAGCCAGTAAAAAGCAAATTCTCTGATCTGTTCATAGTCTTCTCACCAACTGAAGCAACCTGAAACAATGATTCAGCCAATGCGCATATGCAGGAAACATTTATAAAACCTGTTTAATCAAGTTAGGGGTGGTGGTGGCTTATGCCTATAATCCCAGGACTTTGGGAGGCTAAGGTGAAAGGATTACTTGAAGCCAGGAGTTTAAGACCAGCCAGGGCAATATAGCTAGATGCTATCTCTAAAGAAAATTTAAAGCTGGGCATGATGGTGTATACCTGTAGTCTCAGCTACTTAGGAAGCTGAGGTAGGAGGATCACTTGAACGCAGGAATACGAGGTTATAGAGGGCTATGACTGAGTCAGTGCAATTTAGTATGACCGACATAAGGAGACATTGTTTCCTTATAAAAACAAACAAACCCCTCACCCCCCCCCCGTCTCATCAGTTTCAAGTGGGTATGTTCTAAGTATGATTTGCTAAAAATATCTGACTAGGATTCAAAAAGCCTATCGTCCTAGTCCTAGAATTTCTATAATGTGGGAAATTAGGTGACCTATGCACATATTGCAAATCTGTAAAAAGAGAGGGTTCGGTGCTTCTAAGACTTCTCAGGGGCAATTTAAGGAAAAAAAAAAGATTCAACATTTAACATTACGCTCAGGGTTCAAAAGTCATAGTGACTCCTAAGTAAAAAAAAAAATAATATGACTACATATAATACTAAACATAGAATTCATATTGAGGGTGGTGCCTCATATACACAGAGGCTGGTGGGTTCAAACCCGGCCCCAGCCAGCTAAAACAACAATGACAACTGCAACAACAACAACAATAAAATAACTGGCCATTGTGGCAGGTGCCTGTAGTCCCAGCTACTTGAGAGGCAAGAGAATGGCTTAAGCCCAAGAGTTAGAGGTTGTTGTGAGCTGTAACACCACGGCTCTCTACTCAGGGTGATGGCTTAAGACTCTGTTTCAAAAAAAAAGAATTCATATTGAGCATAAATCTGAGGATGAAACCACGAAAAGGGTATGATGTAAACCTAACTTTCAAGTCAAAATTAATTAAAGAGTTAAATGAAAGGTCCTAGTTCTTTCCTTCATGTCCACAAAAGGTGAAAATTTTCTTTGTTCTTTCCTTGGCCTACCAGGAAAATATAACTAGCTTGATATCTTCACCTTTCCAATGTCTGTGACCCCTGGGTATCTGGGAGTTTTGTGAGATGAATTTATCACAACTGATCTCACTTGGAACACTGTATCATTAGGATTAACCTTATTTCTTTTTCTTTCTTTTGAGACAGAGTCTCACTCTGTTGGCCCTGGGTAGAGTGCCATGGTATCACAGCTTACAGCAACTTCAAACTCCTGGGTTCAAGCGATCCTCTTGCCTCAGCTCCCCCAGAGCTGGGACTATAGATGCCTGCCACCACATCAACTAGTTTTTCTAAATTTAGTAGACAGGTTATCACTCTTGCTCAGGCTGGTCCCAAACTCCTGAATTCAAGCAATCCACCCATCTTGGCCTCTCAAAGGATTACAGGTGTGAGCCACCATGCCTGGCTAGATTAATCTTATTGCATTAAGGAAAATTTTGTTCTGACTGGTAGTCTCATGCAGCTTGTTAGAACCTTTTAGAAATGTATCAGCTGCACAGGAATAGAGTGAGTTTCCTCTCATAAGCGTGTTTAAGCAGAGGATGGACTGTCAGAATAGAGTGAGTTTCCTCTCATAAGTGTGTTTAAGCAGAGGATGGATTGTCAGACATGCAGTAAGAATTCAAGCATCTCAAGGAAGAAGAGAGGCCTATTTTCCATTTCTCTTAGATATCCTTCCTCCTAAAATGCTGTATCAAAGTCCCAAAGTTGAATGTCCACAAAGACCAGGGAGGTAACAAATGTAAGAAATTGTAAGGAGTAATGGGACCATGGCAAATTGGATCATATCTGCTTATCTAAAGGGAGTAGCTCTTAAATCAACTCGTTAATCGGTGCTATGAGAGTAGGCGAGTCCTCTTCTGATTTCAGCAAAAAGCATGTCTCTTCAAAGTCTGTGACCCCTGGGGATCTGGGAGTTTTGTGAGATAAATTTATCACAACTGATGAACCAGTACTTGTGTCTTTGACCCAAAACCTTGTCATCAACAAAGATTATTGGTTCAAATTCTGCCTCAGAAAGAACTTATTTTCTAAAATATGATAAAGGGCAGTTCTTCATGCCTTTACTTTGACAAAACAAAGACGGAGTTAACATGCCAGCAGAATATATGGAGGAAGGTCTGTCAGATTTCTGTCATGGCAGAGAATATCTGTCATATCAGAAGAACCACTGTCATATGCATATATTAAAGTCACTTGGGAGAAGCTCCAAAACAGAGGTGGAGGTAGAAGCCTGTGAGAGGAGTAATTGCTCTTGGGTTCTAGGCCTTGTTAGGTTAATGATAAGCAATGTGTCATTAGGTTACCTTAGTTCTCTGGGTTTCTATAAAATATGAAAAATGAAAAGGGTGGATCACATTCATTCATTCAACCAACTGAGTGCTATCTAGGTGTTAGGCACTGTTCTGAACCCTTGAAACCTGTCATTTTAGATCCTAAATGTTCAGAATTTTAGGCACTTGAGAATCACAAAAAGTTCTTCAAAAAAAATACTGAAAATTAGATCTGTTATATATATGTATACATACACATATATATTTCACCTCATAATTCTTAGCACTTACTACAGTAACAGGTATACAGTTAGTGCTTGTTGAATAAAAAGGTCACAGGTTGAGTGCTAAGTCCAGAGGGTGAGCAGGATCAAAGTTTAATTTCTTAGAATAATGAGTTCATACTTGTGAGTTCTCCCTCTTTTAAAATTTCCCATTTCAACTATACTAGGGCTCTGTCAGAAATGTAGATGAATGGTACAAATAAGAGCACTGGACTAAGTGAGGGAACTAAGTAAGTGTTGGCTCTGCCACTAATTTTGTCACATCAGGAAAGCCATTTTCTAGAGTACTTTTTCACACAAATGTATTTTTTGGCACCCCTTTTTTTGTAAATCATTTTTTATAAATGAATTCAAAACCACTTTCTTAAAGTGCTATTAAAGTTATCATCATTAATTATAGAACAAGCTCGTGTAATAAAACTAAATTGTAACTGTACAAAAATAGTGGTGTTGCAGTTACACACAAAGAGTAATTCTGATTAGGACTAAAGGGTTGGCTGTTGGGGAAGTTGTCAAAGTTAATGACATTTAAGATGGCATTCCGGAAAGAGAAGTGAGTAAGATCATTCTAAACAGCAAGAAAGCTTGAACAAAGGCAGGCAGTAGGGAGAACCACAAAAGCGCCTAGCGTGCCTCCTGGGTACTTGGTAGTGACTACTCATAGCTGGCTGAGTGTTTACAGAAGATGCTGGAGAGCTATCTGAGGCTAGGTTAAGATTCTCAACTGCTTGGCTAAGGAACTTCGTAATTATCCTGTAGGAGCGATCCACTAATTAGGAGCAACCACTCTCGCACTGAGCTTTCCATTTTACAAGTGTTCCCATCCCGTACATATATCTACACCTTACACGAGCCCTCAGAGACAACTAGGGATAAGTCAGTCATTGCCTCATTCAACCGAGGCCCTGCAGGTGGCTCTGACTTTATAATGCTGGAATTAGCGCAGAAAGAAGAGGCAGCAGGAGAGGAGGCCAATGATGGAGGCTCAGGCCACAGCCCAGGCCAGGAGGGCCGTGAGTCAGCGGCAGGGGCCCAGGCGGCGCAGACCCATCGATCCGAGCCTCCCCAGCCAGGCCCCCTCCTACTCACCCTCGCCTCCTCCAGGACTGACGTCCCGGGGGCGGCTCCGGGAGGCGCGACCCGCACGCCCCTGCTGCCAAGCCCGTACACTACACCCAGCTGGGTGAGCCTCCAACGCGCGGAAGCTCGTGGAGGGCCCCAGAAGGTACCCCGAGGCGCGCGGCCGCACAGTCCTCTGGGAATTGTAGTTCCCGCCCGCGGAAGCGCGGATATACACCCGCTCTCCGCCCTTTTTATCCCACAAGACCCCGCGCATAGAGTTTTCGGTAGACCTGAGCCAAGCGCCTAATGGGAAAGGGAGTTCTAGCTCTCCGATGATGTATTAGGTGAGGGTAGTGTAGGACTACATTTCCCGAAACGCCCCGATAAGCAGGACCCGGAAGTCAGGGTGCGCGAGGCCTCTCTGGAAGTTGTCCCGGTGTTCGCCGCTGGAGCCCGGGTCGAGAGGGCGAGGCGCCGCTGCCCGGAGAATCCTCCGCCGCGCCGGCTCCCGGAGCCCAGCCCTTTCCTATCCCAACCTAACCCAGCCCAGTCCCAGCTGCCAACGCCTGTCCCTGCCGCGGACCCCAGCGTTGCCATGAATCCTGCCGTCTTCCCAGCCTTACCCGACCTCAGATGCTCCCTGCTGCTCCTGGTGAGTGAGTGAGGGAATGACAGACGATTCGGTGGACGCACGAACGGCCTCCCACCTTCGCCGAGGGGGAGCACTACTGCTCCTGCCTTCCTACCCTGTCTTCTCGCGGTGAGGAGTGTACTCTCTCCTTCGCTGCCTTTCTCCCACCATCCATCTGTTCGGTTCCAGACCCTGGATACCCAGGGCCGGAGAAAGCACGGGGCGGGGGTGAGACCTGTAAACTGGAGAATTAGCCTGGGGAAGTGATACGTGGAAGGATCACAGCCAGGGAGCTTTCCCTTGCTCCTGGAGAGAGCATTTTGGTGGTTTCAGTTTTGAGGGTTAATGGACCTAGTGGTACCTTGAATCGGAAAGGACCAAGGATAGACCTAGTGTTCTCTCTTGCCCCTCTTCATTGGGGAAGAGTGTGGGGCCAACAGGTGCAGGGGTCGTGTGAATCTCACTCTGGAACCCTGAAACGGTGCCCCGGGCGGCAGAGCCCTCTGTTGTGGCTTGATGCTATTGGTTGGGAACCCGGAACTGGAGCCTGGTTTGGTGTCCATTGGGGAATAAGGGTTGAAAGGGTGGAGGTGTGATTACCGGACAGCCTTGTCTCTGGAGTTCTCTCGAATCTTGTTACATCCTATTCCCCCAAACCCTCCACTGAAGCAGGTTTCTTCTTCAGTGCCCCTGATTTGAGAATGACCAGGTTTTCTGCATACAAAAACACTCCTTAACTGCCTAATCTACTCGGCGTCCTTCCATCTTTGAAAGAGTCTTTCCCTGGTCTCTCTTCCTCTAAAGCAGCTCTTGAGTGTACAAGCTAAGTGATCCAGGCTTCAGGTCAAATTGAGACAAAAATGAAGAACTAAATCCATACGGCAAAATGAGGTACATGTACATTTATAATATAGTACTTGAAAATAATTGTAATGGATTTTTATAAATTCAGATTTAAGAGCAATGTTATTAAGAACTATTTTCTGTACAATTTAAGAAACAATTAAATGACTAACAGGAAATCATTAAGCAGGTTACAAGGAAAACTGGGATTAGAAAGCGGTTTCTTGATTTACAGTTTTTATTTCACCACCATCACATTGAATTTGTAATGCTTGTGTTTGAAATAATTCCTTTCTTCTTTTCTCATCTATCCTTTTCTCTCTCTCTTCTTATCTCACTTGGACCTTTTCAGGAAGAGCACTAAAAATACTTAAATGGAATGTGAAAGAACTTTTGAAAATTGAAAGTCTCATGTAAACATGGTAATATTGAGTGAATGTCTTATTGCCAATTCTTAGAAGTATTCAACAGTGACTGACTTTCATATAGAAGAAAATATTCTGTACAGTGCTGTTTCTTGGTGCTTTCATTATATACTGATCCCCCCCCCCATAAAAAGTGTTGGGATAATACTATTATTAGAGACCACTATCTCCTTAAGGACACTAAATACTAATCTTTCCCTTAACGGTAAACTGGCTTGAATTATAAACTGTGTGCTAGAAATTACTTTTAGATTATCAACAAGCACAAGAGCAAAAATCTTTTTTTTTTTTTTTTTTTTTTAAGAGACAGTCTCACTTTGTTGCCCTTGGTAGAGTGCAATGGCTTCATGGCTCACAGCAACCTCCAGCTCCTGGGCTTAGGCGATTCTCTTGTCTCAGCCTCCCGAGTAGCTGGGACTACAGGCGCCCAGCACAACGCCCGGCTATTTTTTTTTGTTGTTGCAGTTCGTCCAGGGCTGGGTTTGAACCTGCCACCCTTGGTATATGGGGCTGGCGCCCTACCCACTGAGCCACAGGCGCCACCCAAGAGCAAAAATCTTAAGACATTGGAAAGAAAAGTTGAGATATTGAGTAGGTAAGCTACATCTGATGCACTTGCCTGAAGTATGCTTGGTTTTAGAGAGCTAAGTTTAAGAAGGAGAAAGACTCTCTTTTCAAAAAACTCATGCTTTTTATAGGATATCTGCCAATCCTTTTAAATACATGAGATTTTCTTCCAAATAAAGTCTAGATTTAACCACAATCTAGTCAGTGTTAGTATTTTGGATATTTATCTCTCTATGCAAGTGTAAATAAATAGAACCTAGAAGATGTGGAGAATATCTGGAATTGTTGGACAATAAAGCCCCAGAAAAGGTTCAATAAACCAGAATTACAGGTCAAGCTAGATTTATTTAATACACTGTTTGCCCAGTTTTCATAATCACATACTAGTTAGTGAATATTTATGAATCATCTATCCTGTCTAATCATAAGTTTGGGTTGCTTGCCTTTGAGGTGTTTATTGTACTGATGGAACCTGCTTATTCCAGACAGTATCCCACCTCTCTAAGAATTTGTCCTCTTTCCTCTCTAATGTACTTTCTTCTTCCTCTTGCAACTCTTTTCAGATCACAAGTTTATTCCTTCCCACATACAGCCACAGAAAACCCAAGATCCCACTTAGCTGAGGTAATCATTCTTTCCTTAAATAGCTTGCTTTAAAATTCTATGTATTCTCTTACTATAATATTTTCTCTAGACACTTTATACTTCAGTCCTAAAGAACTAGACCTACTCAAACTTAGTGGTGTTCGTAAGATGACAGCTGAAACATAATCCTAAGCTTTTGGAGGCAAGCAGCTATCTTTCCCTGATTTTAAAAGCTTTTTGGAACTTATCACTCCATTTCTGAAAAGCTTTTCTGAATGTATAGCCAAACACAAAAGCTCAATGTGATAACTTTTCCCCTGAGTTTTCCTATATATTTAAATAAAATAAATAATTATTTTAAAATTTGCCCTTTTCTGCTTATTTTTATATCACAGATGGCTTTATTCAGGGTTGAAAGTAATCATTTTCCCCTTAGAGTAATTATTTCTTGGTGTTGTTTTCCTGCATTGTTTGTGTAAACAAGTTTGGAAAAGGTAAGATAAGATGAATAAATTGGATTGAAGTTGTCTTACGTATTCTCAGTCACTTCTGTGATTCAGAGATTTAAAGCACTATACTCCAATTGCTTTACTGAAGATAGTTTCTTCTTAATCTCTTGATAATTATGTTTATAGAAAATCGGTTTTCTACTAGCTCTAATTGTCTGGTACCTGAACAGTTAAAGCTGTTTCCATTATTGTTCCTGGTTTGTTCAATATATGTAGGAAGCCAAGAACACTTTGTATAAGGAGCTTAGTAAATTTAGAGAGCCAAGTAAACATTAATCTTCATAAGTAATTTAAAATAAGAACAGTAGAATTCAGAGATGTCAGTTTTAGACATTTATGCTAATAATACATGTAGGTTCTTTCGTTTTTAACAGATTGATTATTCAAAGCAGAAATTATATAAAATCCATAACATTCCAATTGGTTCATATGTTCCTTGAAGTTCCTTTAAACCTGTAGGTTCCCTCTTCATCTCATCTTTTTCCCCTTATAATTGATTTAGGAACCTAGATCCTCTGTCTTGTAGGATTTCCCACATTCTGGATATTACATCCTGGTTTGTATGGTTTTATGTTTATCTGTTTCCTATAAATTTGTAATTCAGTTTATGTGGTCTTAATCACCAGGTCAATATAAATTGTTAGGTTCATTCATTTATCTTTTAATCTTCAGTTTTTAGAACTTTATCTTTTATTTTATAATTACTTAAAATTTGCTGCTACCAAAGCCAAATCTATAAAGCAAACTGTTTAGATAGGTCTAATTTCTATCTGTCTTTTCTATCATCTTATTTCTCTCCTAATATAGGAAAATTTGTTTTTAAAAATTTTTCTATTTTATGACCCTTTTTCTCTAAATATATAAACTATTTGTATTTATGTATGTATATATTTGTCTCTCTTTCCTCTTTGATAAAATTGTAGCATATTATTCATTTTTTCTTAAAAATTTAGAGGTAAGAATAAAAATATTTCAGACCATATTTTGCCATGTATAACGTACTCCCACATTTTTGACCCAAACTTTTAGGAAAAATCATATTGTGGTACAAGAAATTCTATGTATCAGTAATAAATATATAATATTTCCTCATTGTAGAAGGCCAAGAGCGCTTTATCACTGTCAATATCAAAAGTATCTTCTTGACCTGGCATGGTGGCTCAATGCCTGTAATCCTAGTACTCTGCGAGGCCAAGGGGATGGATTGCTGGAACTCAGGAGTTCCAGACCAGTCTAAGCAAGAGCGAGACCTTGTCTCTACTAAAAATAGAAAAAAAAAAATAGCCAAGTCTTGTGTTGGGAGCTTGTAGTCTTAGCTACTCAAGAGGCTGAGGTAAGGGGATTGCTTGAGCCCAAGAATTTGAGGTTGCTGTGAGCAGTGATGCCATGGCACTCTACCCAGAGCAACAGAGTGAGACTCTGTCTCCAAAAAAAAGAAGTATGGTACTCTGCAACTTTCACTTTTACATTAGGGGTGACTTCTGAAGAGTTACTTTCCTCATTCTGGTAAATTCATTGTCCTTGCTTCCATCCATAGCATTGCTGATGCTGCATTTGTTATAACCGCTTCCTTCTCGATACAATCTCAAGAGGATGAATGCTTCTTGATTCTGCCCGGGGTTAAATCACTACCAGCTGACTCCCATCTACTTTTTCTTCATTAGAGCCTTAAGGTTGCAGTTGGCTGGTTATCCTACCAGGTATCACAGCAAGTTAGGTTTTCAAGTTCTTTGTGATTGCTTTTGTACTTTGTGTAACATGGCTTTGAAGTGATCAAAAACAAGCAAGGCAGGTTTTTTAAGTAATCCTCCAGGCCTTTGTGAACAGACTTTGTAAACTAGATTTTCATGCCTTCTTCATTCATCCATCCTTTTTCATGCATGTGGATAATAACTCCACTAGGAATCTTTCCTTTCAGAAATGTTTTTCTTTTAAAGATGATCATAGATGATATGCACAACAGGTTAGAACAGCAGTGGAATGTGTTTTCTCATGTCCATTAGTTTCAATGACCAACGTCTTTGTTCCTTTGATGTCCACAGTTCTGTTGGATGGCATATTACATGTGAGTAGGACCTCCTCCATTTTGACAACTTAAAGTTGTAAGTCTTTTGAAAGTTGATAACATAAGAATGAAATTCCAAAACTTGATTCACATGGGCTTGCTGAAGTTGTGGGGCAAGTTTTGTTCATGTCCTCATGTTCAAACCTTCTCTCTTCATAAAGTTAAAGCACCATTTAGGTGTTCCTAAGAAATCAGTGTTCTTTTCTCATGCAGTTCTTTTAACCCCTCATCTTGTAATCTTGGTCAAAACAGAGATCCCAGTTTGCTGCTGCTCTAGAATCTGGGTCTTTACCTCCTTCCACCTCTGGCTACTTTGGAGGTTTTCCTTGCATTGCCACCTGCTGTCCTGGCATCTCAAGATTTTCTTCTTTAGTCTCCACAATCTGACGACACTCTGGGAAAAGGGGTCTAGAGTGTCTCGGCAGCTATGTTGCCATATTCTTTAGTTAGTAAATGTTAGCTTAAAGCTTTCAGTGTATACGTAAACTGTTTTGACATTTTCCAAGGGATTCTCTAATAATTTTTGTAAAAATATCAGCTAGATTGCTAATTCCTGCTTAAAGTGTACAAAGAGAAATATGTAGCTCTTTCTGGCTGAAAATGCTTTCATTGCAAGTTTGTTGTAAATTCAACAAAACTGATTATCATATTTCGTATTCCAGGGTATTATTTTGCATATGGATATCATTATTGTTTTCTAGAGTTACACTTTTTTTTTTTTTTGAGACAGGGTCTCACTTTATCGTCCTCAGTAGAGTGTCCTGGCGTCACACAGCTCACAGCAATCTCCAACTCCTGGGCTTAGGCGATTCTCTTGCCTCAGCCTCCTGAGTAGCTGGGACTATAGGCGCCTGCCACAATGCCTGGCTATTTTTTTTTTTTGTTGTTGTTGCAGTTTGGCTGGGGCCAGGTTTGAACCTGCCACCCTTCGTATATGGGGCTGGTGCCCTATTCACTGAGCCACAGGTGCTGCCTCCTAGAATTACACTTTTAATTCATAAGCATAAATAAGAAAATTCAAAACATTTGTATAGATAATGTAATTAGTACTACCCATGTATAATGTACACCCTTATTTTTCCCTCGAAATTTTGGAGAAAAAGGTGTGCATTTTACATGGAAAAATACAGTAGTTCTTTCTAACTGCTTATACTCTGCTAGATAGATTTATCAATCCACTATTGTTACCATTCTATTGCTGTTACAAATAGTTCTGCAAATGGTAGTTTATGCATACATAATTTTGATAGTGTATCTTTGAGGGAGATTTCTGTCGAATATAAGAGAAGTTGCTAGGGCAAAAGGTAAATGTATATGTAACTTTGTACATGTCGCTGTATATTTTGAAATTCATCTATTTAGAGTTGTGCCATTTTGTGATTCACCTACCATGTAATAGAAGTGCTAACAAGGTAGGAGGTCAAATGATTGGTTGGATATTTGTCGCTATGATAGGTGAGGAATGTTATCTCAATGTATTTTAATTTGTGTCTCTTTAATATTAGGAATATGATTGAGCTTTCTTATGTGTAAAGATCATTTGCATTTTCTCTTTGAACTGTTTCTGGTCTCTCTTCTATAGAACTGTTGATCTATTTCTGGATGCTAGACACACACGCACACACACACACATAGAATTCTTAACTCTTTATATTCATAGTTGATTCTGTGATGTATACTGGATTGAAAGGCACAGAAATATACTGCCCTATGTAAATTCAGTCGTATGTCTGAAGGATATAAACAAAAAAAATTTTTTTTTTTTTTTTGAGACAGTTTCACTCTGTTGCCTTGGAGGAGTGCTGTGGATTCATAGCTCACATCATGTCAAACTCTTAGGCTCAGGCAATCCTTTTGCCTCAGCCTTCTGAGTAGCTGGGACTACAAGTACCTGCCATGATCCCTGGCTAGTTTTCTTCTATTTTTAGTAGAGATGGAGTCTTGCACTTGTTCAGTCTGGTCTTGAACTCCTTACTTCAAGTGATCCACTCACCTTTGCCTCCCAGAGTGCTAGGATTACAGGTATGAACCACCGTGCCTGGCCTGATGGATTAAAATGTGTAATCTGAATTGCTGTCTGTAACCTCAATCTTTAAATGCTTTATAATTTACTTCATCTCTTAGGATTTGGTTATTGGTTATTGCCAGTTTTTCACAGTTATAAAAGAGATGCATACAGTGAGGCTCATGGCAAATGTCCAAATACATGTGCAGCTTACTTTTCTAGAATTACATTTTTGGGGTCATGTGGTATGTTTTATATTTAGGATTTCTGATAGATTGTACCACATTGCCCTACTGAAAAGTTATGCTTTTCAGTGTATATTCTTAGCAACAGTGTACGAGTAGACTCAGTTCTTCACACTCCAGTGATCGGTGGGTGTTTTTGTAATCTGTGCCAATTTAGTAGACCAAAAATGGTATCGCAATTTAAATTTACACTTCTTTGATTACAACCAAAGTAATATTTTTTCATATTTATATTTCTGCTTGTGTAAGTTGTTCATGTATTTGTCCTCTTCAAAAATTGGTTAATCTTCTTGCAGTGATTCAGAATAAATGTCCTACATCTGTGGTGGTGGAGGAAAAGATAATTGAGATGCATATTGTTAGGTAGTTCAAGAACAATGGAAGTGTTATTCCTTTGTCTATTCATTAGTGTTCATTCAAGAGACAGCATAGTGCAGCACATAGATTTCAGAGTATTTATGTGTAAGTTCCAACTCTTGCATTTACTTAACCTTGAATAAATTACTCAAGTTTTTTTAGTCTATAAGGTAAGCACAATGAATTTCATTCAGTGATGTTTTGTGTAATCTATCCTGTTTTCATAAAGGATATTCCTCTAAGTTTTCCTAATTATCGACTTACTATTTGATTAGATAGTTCCTGAAAAAAATCTGCTAGCTTTTCAACAAGTTGCAGATCTGTGCCCCTCACATTATTATCCATGTGAAGGATAGCATGCTTTGGTCACAGCTTTTCTAATGTTGACCATTGCTGTACTCTGTTTCTTCCAACAAAGAAAGTGATTAAAAACAGTTTGAGTTTTTACAACATTTATTGATCTTTAGTCTACCTTTGTTTCCATAGAGAGGATTGTCTGTGGTTCAGGCTGCAGAAACTTACTCTGTGTCATTGGTATTATTTTTTTCCTTTCTGCCTGTCATCTGAATACCTGTTTACAATCTGCGGTGGTGGAGGAAAAGATAATTGAGGTGCATATTGTTTGGTATTGTTCATCCAAGAAATTAATAATTCAGATGAGGAGAGAAGATGTGTATGTAAATAATAAGAAAACCAAAAAGAAAGTGATGGGCACCTAGGGTATTTATAGAAGTGGTAATAGATCCTCCTATTTAGAAGTGTGGTTGTGAGCCTAGGCATCTGCATCATTTCAGAATATCTTTCAAATAGCTTCCCCTCAGGCCTACTAAGTCAGAACTTGCACTTTAACAGCTTATACCCAGGTGATTCATATGCACATAAAAGTTTGAGAAGTACTGCTGTGGATGTTTGGAATAAACAAGTTATTTCTCAATGGAGGAATATTCAGATATGTCTTCCTGGACAAAGATGAATTTGAGTATTGCCTTGAAATATTAAATGGATGGGTTAATTTTCAGTCCTGAACGGAAAGAGTGAAAAAGGAGAAATGAAAGAAAAGCCTTTCAATAACTTAATAAATCTTGTATATGAATTGAATGCCTATATTTTGTTGTTTTAAGAATTCTTGCTTTCTGGTTTGCTGACATGGCCAAGTGTCAAAAGTGGTCCTGAAGGAGCTGGCAAACCCTTTGGCCAATTTCTTTTAGAACAGTCATCATCAATTTAGTGAAACTGAAAAATCACAGTCCTTAATGGATTCCCATGGGCATTCAGATTATCACACTTGAGGGTGGAGAGGAAAAGAATGCCATGGGCTCATGGCATTAAAGAAGAGACTACTCCCTTGTAAAGACTGAAATCAAATGACTAACTGCTTTGGGAATCCTTGAGGATATTGTGATTAAGATCTTCATGATTTTGTAGGATTCCTCTAAGAGCTCTGTGATTTTATCATATTGTAGCACTTTGAACATTATATTGAGCTCTAATATAAGTTACCTGAATTTGTAGACATGAACATTACTAATATAAAATGTTAGAGAAAAGCAGCTTGGTGCATTGGTGCATGCCTGTAATCCCACTACTCTAGGGAGGAAGGAAGGATTGCTTGAACCCTGGAGTTAAAGGCTGGCCTGGGTAGTACAGCAAGACCTCATGTCTTAAAAAATAAATAAATAGAAAATTAATGAAGCAAGGAGTTGGTTTTTTGAAAAAATAAATAAAATAGATAAGCCTTTAGCCAGACTAACTAGAAATAAAAAGGTAAAATCTCTAGTAACTTCAATCAGATATGATAAAGGGGAAATAACAACTGATGCCACTGAAATACAAGAGATTATCTCTGAATACTACCAGAAACTTTATGCCCAGAAATTTGACAATGTGAAGGAAATGGATCAATATTTGGAATCACACCTTATCCTTAGACTTAGCCCAGATGAAATATATCTGAACAGACCAATTTCAAGCACTGAGATCAAAGAAACAATTAAAAAAATCCCCCAACAAAAATTGCCTTGGTCCCGATGGCTTCATACCAGAATTTTATCAAACTTTCAAAGAAGAGCTTATTCCTATACTACAGAAACTATTCCAAAAAATTGAGGAGGAAGGAATCTTCCCCAATACGTTCTATGAAGCAAATATCACCCTGATACCAAAACAAGGTAAAGACCCAACTAAAAAGGAGAATTTCAGATCAATTTCACTAATGAATATTGATGCAAAAATTCTCAATAAAATCTTGGCCAATAAATTGTAGCTATCATCAAAAAAGTCATACATCATGATCAAGTAGGTTTCATCCCAGGGATGCAGGGTTGGTTTAATATTCACATTAATAATAATTTAACGTTATTCACCGTATCAATAGAAGCAAAACCAAGGACTATATGGTCCTCTCAATAGATGCAGAAAAAGCATTTGATAAAATTCAGCATCCTTTTCTAATTAGAACACTGAAGAGTATAGGTATAGATAGCACATTTCTTAAACTGATTGAGGCTATCTATGACAAACTCACAGATAATATTTTACTGAATGGAGTAAAACTAAAAGCTTTTCCTCTTAAAACTGGAACCAGGGCGGCGCCTGTGGCTCAGTGGGTAGGGCACCGGCCCCATATGCCAGAGGTGGCGGGTTCAAACCCAGCCCCGGCCAAAAACTGCAAAAAAACTGGAACCAGACAAGGTTGTCCTCTGTCACCATTGCTATTCAACATAGTGCTGGACGTTCTAGCCAATACAATTACACAAGACAAGAAAATAAAGGGCATCCAGATGGGTGAGAGGAGGTCAAACTCTCCCTTTTTGCTGATGATATGATCTTATACTTAGAGAACCACAAAGATTGAACTACAAGACTCTTGGAAGTCATCAAAACATACAGTAATGTCTCAGGATACAAAATCAATGTCCACAAGTCAGTTGCCTTTGTATATGCCAACAACAGTGAAGATGAGAGATTAATTAAGGATACAACTCCCTTCACTATAGCCCCAAAGAAAATGAAATACTTAGGAATATACCTAACAAAAGAAGTGACAGACCTCTATAAAGAAAATTATGAAACCCTAAGAAAGGCAATAGCAGAGGACTTTAACAAATGGAAGAGCATACCATGCTCAGGGCTGGGAAGAATCAACATTATTAAAATGTCTATACTTCCTAGAGCAATTTACTAATTCAATGCCATCCCTATTAAAATACCAACATCCTACTTTTGAGGCCTGGAAAAAATGATTCTGCGCTTTGTATGGAACCAGAAAAAAACCCGTATAGCTGAGGCAGTTCTTAGTAATAAAAACAAAGCTTGGGGGTATCACCATACCAGATTTTAGGCTGTATGACAAGGCCATAGTGGTCAAGACAGCATGGTACTGGCACAAAAATAGAGATATAGATTCTTGGAATCGTATAGAAAACCTGGAAATGAAACTAGCAGCTTACAACTATCTAACCTTTGATAAACCAAACAAGAGCATTCACTGGGGGAAAGACTCCCTATTCAATAAACTGGGAGAATTTAAACTGGGAGAATTGGATATCTATATGTAAAAGACTGAAAGTGGCTGTACACCTTTCTCCCCTCACAAAAATTGATTCAAGATGGATAAAGGACTTAAGTTTAAGGCATGAGATGATAAAAATCCTCAAAGAAAGAATTGGAAAAACACTGGAAGATATTGGCCTGGGTAAAGACTTTATGAGGAAGTCTGCCATGGCAATAGCAACAACTGCAACAATAAACAAATGAGACTTAATTAAACTGAAAAGCTTCTGTACAGCCAAGGAGACAACAACCAAAGCAAATTGACAACCTACCCAACAGGAAAGGATATTTGCACATTTTGAATCTGACAAAAGTTTAATAACCAGGATCTATACAGAACTTCAATTAATTTACAAGAAAAAAACCAACAATCCCATACATCAATGGGGAAGAGAGAGGAATAGAATCTTCTCTAAAGACGACAGACGAATGGCCAGTAAACACTTGAAAAAATGCTGATCATCCCTAAATATTAGAGAAATGCAAATTAAAACCACCCTTAAATACCATCTAACTCCAGTGAGAATGGCCTATATCACAAAGTCTCAAAATTGCAGATGCTGGCATGGATGTGGAGAGAAAGGAAGACTTTTACACTGCTGGTGGGACTGCAGAGTAATACAACCTTTTTGGAAGGAAGTATAGAGAAACCTCAAAGAACTCAACCTAGACCTCCTGTTTGATCCTGCAATCCCATTGCTGGGCATCTATCCAGAAGAAAAAAAAACTTTTATTATAAAGACACTTGTACTAGGCTGTTTATCGCAGCCCAATTTACAATTGCTAAAGTGTAGAAACAGCCTAAATGTCCTTCAACCCAGAAATGGATTAGTAAGCTATGGTATTATGTATACCATGGAATATTACTCAGCCATCAAAAACAATGGAGACTTTGCAGCATTTATACTAACTTGGATGGAGGTACAACACATTATTCTAGGGATACATCACAGGAGTAGAGAAGCATGAATCCTATGTATTCAACTTTGATGACAATTAATGACAATCAATGACACAGTGGGGCATGGGGGAAGGAGAGAGCAGAGAGAGAAGGAGGGAGGGGGGTGAGGGAAAGAAAACAAAAACAAAAAAAAAAAAAGGAAAGAAAATAGTGACTAATTCCCACATAAATTGGATTCAATTTTGACCAAGTATATTACTTAAACATTAATTTTTAATTCAACTTGTCAATATGTTGTTTAGGATATTGCATCCTCATTTATAAGGGAAATATGTTTGTAATTTCCCTTTATAACAATATATTTTCTCCAATTTCAATATCAGGTGTATCCAGATCGAGTAGAATGATTTTGAAATATTTCTTCTTTTTCTATTGTCTATAAGATTTGGCATGATCTGTTTTTTGAACCTCTCTTTTACTTTTATTTATATAATATTGGATGTCTATTTTTTGAGAGTTTGGAAAAAAATAAAAAGTTAACTGATAACTTCATACCAAGCATCATAGTCTAAGCATTCTATAATAGACATACTCTTATTTGACAATGTGAACATACTTTCTTGGCATTGTTATTATTAATATTGCTTAATATTTCAACACAGTAATTGTCTTTTCTGAATGTATTTATCTTTGTTCATTCTTTATGTGTTTTTTGTTTCTAGTCCTTATCTTAAACATTGTTATTGTTATTAAATTTTAAGCCTTTTAAATTTTGTGAAGGCAAAAAGTGGAAACCTAATAAACACAT
>CAUYON010147807.1:0-17737 GCA_963573935.1 Arctocebus calabarensis | reverse complement strand
GATCAAGAAAATGCCATGAAGGCTATCTGTAACAGTACGATGAAAACATTTCTGAATGTATATGAATCATGCCCTATGATTGCACCAATGTACAGAATTATGATTCAATAAAATTATAAAAAAAAAAAAAAAAAAAAAGAATTCTCTTGCCTCAGCCTCCCAAGTAGCTAGGACTACAGATGCCCACCACAATGCCTGGCTATTTTTTGTTGTTATTGCAGTTGTCATTGTTGTTTTTTAGCTGGCCCAGGCCAAGTTCAAACCCGCCAGCCTCAGTGTATGTGGCTGGTGCCCTACTCACTGAGCTACGGGTGCCGCATAGATTTATTTATTTTTTTTTTCATAGATTTATTTTTTGATAGAGGGTCTCACTCTATTGCCCTGACTGGAATGCAATGGTGTGATTGCACTTCAGGAAAGCCCTCAACTCCTAGGCTCAAGTGATCCTCCTACTTCAGCCTCTCAAGTAGTAGCGGGAGGAGAGATAGGCACATACAACGACACCTGGACAATTTTTCCTTAATTATTTGTAAACCCCAGGGGTCTTATTATGTTACCCAGGCTGGTCTCGAATTCCCAGCCTCAAGCAATCCTCCTGCCTTGGCCTCTCAAAGTGCTGGGATTATGGATGTGAGCCACTGCACCCAGCAACACTAGATTATTAAATTCACCTAGATACTGCTGCCTGCTGAAGTCTCTGTGTAAAGGACCAACCAGTCCCAAAGAGACTTTCTCCTGTCAAGATAGGACTAAGCCTGTTTTCTCCACCAGGATATATCTACCACCTGCCATGGGCCCAGTGAAGGGCTGGTTGCAACCAACAGATGCTGAATTGAGCCTATGAATGCAGGGAAGGAAACCTGCAAACTGATGGCAGGGATATGAACCTCAGAGTTGTGTCAACACCTGCCGAGTGTCCCCGTACCTTTGCCCCACTCCTCACTACAGTCCCAGTCCTAGGCCCAAGCTCCACCATACCTCAAGGAAATCATCTCCTTCATTGGGCAAAACCTTGCCCTGCCGCCAGCGTTTGAGGAACCACCTGAGCTTCATAAAGAGCAGCAAGAAGTTGTGCTTGAACTGCTGGGATTCCTGCACCAACATGTTCTTCTCCTGGCTCCAGAATTTCTGTTCCAGCCTCCGCTGAAGGCTCAGACTCTGCAGCTCAAACTCCCGCCTCAGGAGCGCCCTCTGCTGGTCCTCCTTCAGCTACAGAGAAACAAGGGCTTGAGCAAGCTGGGTCACTCATTGGCCACTGCTCCCCCCAGACCCTGGAAGAGGACAGGGAGGACAATCTTCAAAGTACCTTTAAGCTATAGTTGCCAGTAATCCCACCACTACCAGCTCATCCTATTGAAATAAGCATTGCCCTCTGCTACTGGAGGAAGGGAAACTCACAAAAATAGCAGCCACAGCTCTGTCTGGCTCAAATAAACACGACATCATATACTGAACACCTACTAGGCACCCAGTGTTTCACATGAGCTTTCTAATTCAATGAGGAACCCCCCAGGGGCAAGTGATGATGGCAGGAAGGGATCACTCACGTGAAAGGCAAAGGGCATGCTGAGATTGAGGAAGGTTAACGAATATGCAATGCCCTAGGAAGCAATGGAGTGTCATGGCTAAGAGAGACCTGGATTCAAGCCCAAACCCTGGGCACTTTGCTCTGGATATGAAGCCCTGGACAGAGCACTTTAGCTATCTGGGCTGTAGTTTCCCCATGTGTAAAGTGGGGACACCTCATAGGGAAGGGCAAGAAGATTAAAGGATGTAGTATGTGGAAATTGCATTGCACAGGCCTAGAATACAGTAAAGGCTTAATAAATGCTATTCCAGGACTTTTTTTTTTTTTTTTTTGAGACAAGGTTTCACTCTGCCATCCTGGCTAGAGTCCAGTGGCATCATCTTAGCTCACAGCAACCTCTAATTCCCATGCTCAAGTGATCCTCCTGCCTCAGCCTCCAGAGTAGGTAGGACTATAGGCATGCACCACCATGTCTGCTTGATTTTCCTGTTTTTTGTAGAAATAGGGCCTCATTCTTGGTCAGGCTGGTCTCGAATTCCCAGCCTAAAGAAATCCTGCCTTGGCCTCCTAAAGTGCTGAGATTACAGGCATGAGCCACCATGCCCAGCCCTATTATCTTGATCAGCAGCCCTGATAGGGGCACCATAAAATAGATGGGAAATTGAGGTCCTGAGAGAAAAAAGGACCGGCCCAAGGTCACACAGGTACCTAATGACAGGTCCAGCCCAACATAGCTAATACAAAACCACAAGTGCAGTGATGCTCCAGCAGAGCCTGGGGGCTGGAAGACTCAGGTGTCCCCTGACATTTCTGCCTTCTGAGGACCCATGGATACCCAAGGCCTCTGCCTTCAGCTCAGAGAGGCTATTGGAGCAGGTGTGTAGAAGGCGCTGGGCACCACACACCTGGACCATTTTCTGGTTGAAGTTATCAGCCTCCTCCTTCCGTAGCTGCCGCTCCTGGGAAAGCTGCTCTTGCAAGCCCCGAAGGCTGTCATGGGCCTCAGCCAGCACCAGCTGTAGCTCCTTGATCTGAGGTTGGGGTGGTAGGCACAGAAACAAGAGGGGAGAGAGAGGAAGAAGGTAGAAGCTATGATCTAAGGCTGGGAGTGGTAGGGGAGCAATAGTAAGTCAGATCCAAGTTGTTTAGTATAAATCAGGCATAAGAGCTGTCCCTACCTCCATGGGTTGACATGACCTTTAAATGAAACACTGCATGTCAGATCTAGCTATTATTATCATTTCACCTTGATCACCTCTCTTTGAAATTCATCTGAAGAAAACAATATATTGGGAAAACTCTGATTCACAGAGATATTCACTGTCTCATTGCTTATAATTATAAAATGTTAGAAACAACTTAGATGATAAATGATGAGAATTAAAATGTGTTTAACTAGCCTATTCATATGTAAAAATCCATTCAACTATACACTGAAGGATAGTGTTTTGGTTTTTATTTTGAGATAAGGTCTCACTCTGACAGCCAAGCTAGAATGTAATGGTGCAATCAAACTCCTGTGCTCAAATGATCTTTCCACCTCAACCTTCTGAGTTGCTGAGACTACCGGCATGTACCTTGCCACTATGCACCACTGTCCTTTATTGTATATATATTATTATATTATACTTCCATAGAAATTTTTTTAAAAAGACATACATTTCAATAGGAAAACAAAGGACATGGACAAACACTAAATGTAAATATTGGCTAACTACGCGAAGGTCTTATAATCTTGACTTTCTTCTTTATGCCTTTATGCAATGCCGCTTAAGGATTTTGCCATAGTTATTTATTGTTTATAATGACTATGTATTAAAATCTTTAATTTTTTTTTTTTGTTTCAGTTTATTCCCCAGGTTTGATAATAAAATCTTTTTTTTTTTTTTGTAGAGACAGAGTCTCACTTTATCGCCCTGGGTAGAGTGCCGTGGCGTCACACTGCTCACAGCAACCTCCAGCTCTTAGGCTTAAGCGATTCTTTTGCCTCAGTCTCCCTAGTAGCTGGGACTACAGGCGCCCGGCTATTTTTTTTTGTTTTGCAGTTCGGCCGAGGCCAGGCTTGAACCCGCCACCTTCGGTATATGGGGCCAGCGCCCTACTCGCTGAGCCACAGGAGCCACCCCGAATAAGTTCAAATTTTGAAGTTGATTTCTTTCCTATTAAAATTACTATGAAATGATGGCTTTTAGAAAACCATTCAGATTTAGGTACGCTAAACAGTAAGTTATGCAATCAGTCAATATTCATTAATTATTCACGCACAAAAGGCTTAGTATGCATAAATTGACATGTTTACAGTCTTTGACTCAAAAAATTATAGTCTAATAGGAAAGATATAATGTGTATACACATGATCAAGAAAGACTACAAAAAGTGTTAATTCAGGCCAACTAGAAAAATATTGTTATGAGTTCAAAGGGGAAGGAAATTACTTCAGTCCTATTTAATTGAGGAAATGACATTTGAACTTGGCCTTGAAGAGTGGGAAGATTCTACAAGCAGAGGCGTAGGGAGCAGCGCATAAGGAAACATAAACAACAGCAAAGACTGAACTTGTTAAAAACAGTTTCCTGTTTACTGACATTTGACATTAGCATGCAGCACACATTGGTAGAAGCATCTCCAAAATATTACCTAATGACTATTTATTAAAAATATTTTTATATAGTTTCCATGTACCCACTTAAAAATATTTTAAATAAATAGTTAGGTGATAAATATAAATAGAGTCAGACGATGCAGCATTATAAGTTTTTTTAAATGCCCACTAGACTGAGTTTTATTTATTTATTTTTCTAGAGACAGAGTTTCACTTTGTTGCCCTCAGGAGAGTGCTATGGTGTCACAGCTCAGAGCAATCTACAGCTCTTGGGCTTAGGCGATTCTCTTGCCTCAGCCTACCAAGTAGCTGGGACTACAGGTGCCCACCACAATACCCAGCTATATTTTTCTTGCAGTTTGGCTGGGGGCCAGGTTTGTACCTGCCACCATCGGTATATGGGACCAGCACCCTAATCACTGAGTCACAGGTGCTGCCTTAGACTGCGTTTTAATATAGCATTATGGTATCTATGCACATATATATATGTCTATACACACTTTTCCAATGTTTCTCAAATGGTATTTTCAATATGTTTATTATATCTACAGATAAATATATAGATAGACATGTATATCTGTAGCTCATTATCTAGTTCTGTATATGTGCTTGCATTATGTGTATGTACTTTGTATAGGAACTGTTAATTTAGAATTCTCACTTTTAGGGAATCTTCTTTACAACTAACATCTACAGAACATTTGTAAAGACTCTTGCATTTCTTAACTGAAGTATGCTTGTTGTGGCTCTGCATTTCAGGCCAATACCCTAATCTTTTATCAGTTATTCACAACGTCTCTCATGTCCAGGAGGAAATGTGTATCAAGGTTTCTGAACTATTTAACAAAGGCACACATACTTCTGTAATATATTCCCATGTTTTTGAGATTTTATAGAAGTGGGACTCTTCCAGGCATCCAATCTCACTCAGAATAACAGATGTGCAAAACTTCACACATAATAAAGTACAAAAAAGCATAGCTATGAATGAAAAAAGTGGTAACTTATTTCAATATATGCAACCCCAAAATAGTATCTTCAAGTTGGCATTTAGCCCTAAAGTGAATCATTTATGTACAAAAACAACTTATGTCACTAGAGACAAATGTCAGGTAATTGAAATTCAGAAAGAACTGAAGTTTTATTTTAAGCATACTTTTGTCTTTTTTCAACAACCACATTTTCATAAACATTACTTAACATCAGGCAAGAGATGGTGGAATAAACATAATACCAATGGCCTGCAATTTTGTACTCAGCTCTTTACTAACTAAATAGATGACACTGGAAAAGTTACTGTAGTTCTTAGGAACACACTTTCCATCTTTGAAAAGTGAGCTGTTGAAGTAGCTCCCATCAAAGTCTTACTTTTAAAATATATAAAACTATTATTTTTCTTAAAACAAAAAGAGGAAGAATAAAGTTTATTGTTACTCTCCTAATTATAAAGGAGATGGGAGATGTTTAAGAGCTCCCTATGACATTTTAATAAAATGGCCTTCAAGATGCTAATATTTATACCTGCCAAAAATCATCCGATTATAGCATAATATGGTCTTACACCTAAAATGTTTGTTGATTAGGTGAACAAATTTTGTGTTTCAAATACAAAAAAGCTTGAAAACGCATATTCAATGTAAAAAGAAGAGCTTATTTGCTGTGCTTTAAATCTTCATGATTCTTAAGACCAAAAAAACAAACAAGAAGGCTCTTTTTCTAAGTCATGAAATCACAGTTTTAAGTTGTAGATTCCTCTAAAAACCCAAAGAAAATATATTCTCTTGCTAAAAATAATTTTCACACATTCATACATGCTTAACATTATATATACTGATCTGATTCATGGCAAAACATTTTTCTAAAACAGATATATCAAATTCATTTAACTATGACTCTTATCCACGGGTGGGGGGCATTATTCTATTGCTCGTGAGCTCTGTCATTGAGGTATCTAAACTTAAACTTCTCTTGTGTCATTGTTTAACCCTGCCATTTTTGAAATTTTGTAAAATAGTAAGTTTTAATGTCAACATTGCTTATTTATTGTTATAACATAAGTAGCGTTTAAATATTTACCTGGCCAAGTAATGTTAAGTAGGACAGATCTAGGAAACATATAAAATATAAGACACGATAACTGCTCATGAAAAACAGCCTAATGTGTTTTATTGAGACTTTTGCCCTTATGGTGCTGCTATAGGCTATGGAGCCAAAATCATCCAACTCCATACCCTGAATGTGAAATAAAAATAACAAAAACTCTCCCGTAATTTGTAGAGTCTATTCTATAGAGTTTTGTTGACAGGCAGTATAAACATTCTAAAGCATAATAATCCACAGCAGACATTTTCTTAGTAGACATTCTTTTAATAAAGGGAAGATCTTTTTTTTTTTGAGAGAGAGAGTAAATGATTTTTTGAAGAGTTAAAAGGACCAACATGTGGAAGACATTCTTCAGCCTTCTGAAATCTCCAGCTGTGAGAGGCACACATATAGTACTTTGAAAGTTGAAAAATGGGAGACAAGGAAGGCAAATCACATTGTAAGTCTCCAAGGAAAATAGTACTGTGTCCACCTACTGCTATTGCTATCACCAAACTGGCCATTGTGTCAAAGCCTACAAATTAACACTTAGGGATGGAGGGGGGAGGTTAATGTTTAAATATACGAAGATGCAGCTAAATTTGAAATACAGTAAAGATTAGGTAGAATACTGGTTCATGTTAAGAACAGGAATGTAACTAATATTGTTTGTGTTACTTTGGCAAATCAATTCTCTTATTGAAAACGATCTCGTTTTGGTATTTCATTTGAAATTAAAATCATCCTGTAAACAAGAGGAGGGAAGTGTAATTTCATCAGAACTTTAAATAGCACCATAAAATTAGATCAATATTTCTACAAAGAGTTTATATTGTAAATCCACGTAAAGTTGATTTGACTATTCATACTGAAATAAGCTGAAGAAATACTCAATATAGTCAGTAACAAACTAAGCACTGTGGTTGCTCTGAAACACACAGCTGCGAAGAACAACTAAGAAAGCACGTTATCTCGAATTTAGAAGAAGAAAGTTCAAATAGTAGGATAAATCAATAAAAAAAAATACAGAATGGTTGTTAACTAATTTGGCAGAAGGCTCATATGATTTGTGGTAGTCCATAAAAATGGCATTCCTACCAAATACAGCAAATCAAGACCAAAACAATCTTTTTGTCCCATCAGATACGCCATACACACAAGTGATGGCGGGTCTTTGGAGCAGCCTAATGCCAACTTCTATCAAAAACGAGAATCAACAATGAGGGAAGACTACATGAAAATACTTCATCAAATAAAAATGTGATAAGAAAGATTGTTTTGCTTCCCTATGATTACTTTTCTCAAATATGAGAGTTACTTCTTTTCTCAAATGCTGCATGACTGAGCTCTTGGCCATTGCCTTCCTCAAAATTCTCATCTTTATTGGTTGCAACTATATATAAAATCATTTCCTCCCTTCCTATGTTTACCACATATGTTCACCTCTTAAATCTCTAGGTTTGCCCCTTTCTCAATTATACCACATCTTAGCTCTCTCCTCTCCCCTCGTGACCTCCAGAGCTCTCCTCTCTCTGTCATATACCTGCTTTCAACCTTGTATTTAAAACAATAATCACGTGATTTCAATTTTGTCTGGAGATTTAAGTTTTGAAGTACAGAGTGGCCATACAGTTTGTGTGTAATTTAAAGCAGCATGCAATTTAAAATTGTACATGAACTTTATGGACACCTGTATAATCCATATAGGTATACGCTGCCAATAGAATCTTATAAATTCTTTACATTTGTCTAAACTAGAGCGTGAAAATGATCAATGAAAGTGCCTGCCATCTTTATGGAAAAGCTGACAGAAAAATGATCTAAGAATTATTTTGAACACCATATAATATCAAACTGGTTATCATACTTCCTACATTGAAGGCTGACTCAGATACAGCAATTTTCTAGATCAGACATTGCTGCTGTCCATTTCAGTCAACAGTATTCTAAGGAGTTTAACTCAGACCATGTAGACAGAACCGCTGCCATCTTCACCGTTAAAAACATTACGGAGGTACAAGGACTCTCTTCCCAACTGGAACAATGCGTGTGGTCAAAATTCACAAAGAAATGATGCTGGGTTTGAGGTTTCTAGACTCCACTATCTTTAACTGAGAAACAAAAGAATTGACACACGAAAAAAGTACCCTTAAAATTGTGAAAAATTACATAGTTCTTTTTAAGCGAATAAAAACACATCGTAATTTGTGGTTTAAATTATTTACTCATGTTTCAGCTTCCTTACTTCAGAACACTCTACTAATGAAAAAATTCCAGAAAAGCTTTCCACAATATACAAAATTCCAGAGCACCTGTAAGACAATACATACATTTTGATACAAGTAATTCAAAGTACAGCAATAGAAATCCATAAAGTTTGGTCTGAAACACTGGTGCAACTGTAGGCTTCTATGGATTTCAAACAGAAGATCCACGTTCTTTTCCCCTCCAAATCTAGTCACCCCCAAGCACTTCTCCAGATGGAATCCTCGCTGAAAGCGAGCTTGGTCTTTTGTTCTGTTTCTGATTGAGCTGTTTGTTTCTCCACTCTACACACTCCCGTTTTCCTCAGAGAACACTTGGGAGATATTTTCAGAATAAAATATTTCCAAACTCTTTTGAATGTTTTAAGTCTCACCTCCGGGGTAATACTCAGCGTAAGAGGATCATAAAAAATAGAAAATGGAGAAAAATGAGGATTCAAAACAGGTGGAAATCAGGAACGACGCAATGCTTCAACTGAAATACCTTATTTTAATTTTGATTTTACCTTGCTCCATTCTTCCCTTGTTCATATACTTTCCATTTAACAATGAATTTGGTAATCAGGGTCTTGTACTGTTACCTAGAATTAAACCTTTTTCAAGATACACACATCAAGGAACTATAGCTGGGAATAATATTGACATCTAATTCCAAGAGAATTTAATTCTTTTAATTTACTAATGTGTCATATCAACTGATAGCATAATTAAACCTATGTAATCAGATTTTAATGAAAATGATTTTACTGGTTTCCACAAAAGTGTCACAAGATTATTACAGATGAAAAGGATCAACTCCTAGGGCGTCGCCTGTGGCTCAAAGGAGTAGGGCTCCGGCCCCATATACCAGAGGTTGTGGGTTCAAACTCAGCCCTGGCCAAAAAATGTCAACTCCTAGCTACAAAAAATGTCAACTCCTAGTTTTAGTAAAACTAAAATAACAAAGGACAAAAGTGAGAAATGTACGGGACCTATACTGCACCTACCACATTGACTAATGTGACTTTCAATAATCTAATTACTGTTTTGAATTTAAGGAAATGTTTCTGCCTCTAGGCCTCTGTGTATGTGCACAGTAACCACTGGAAGGATGTTTTCAATAGACAGCCCCCTGCAAAGTTCTCCGATATACAAGTAAATCACATTCTAGTAATGGTCCTCACACACAGTCCTGAATGTGACCCTAACTCATTCAGATTAATAATCTAGTCAAGATTAACAATTAAGCAAGCAATCTGTGTTTCCTCCTTGTGAATATCCACAGATGCTCCTAAAATTTAACACCATTGAAGCCAAATTCCTAGCAGTGTGAGAGTTGTGGCACTTGGAGTCCAAGCCTTCCCCTACTTTTCCTACTTTTCAGCCTTTTATAATTCAGAGCTGCCCCAAGAGCCTGGCTAGGATTCTGGCTGGGTTCAAGTCCTGGAGGCTGCTTTATCAGACATGAGTCATTCAGCCCGATAAGGCACGTGCTCCTAGCGTGTCTTGTTTCCTCTGTGCTTTTTATTCCTCTCCTGGAAATTTAAATTTGGTTATCAAGTTTCTTGAACAGGCTGTTAGGATTTCATTTGAAAACACATTAAATTTAAAAGCCAAAACAGGACAATGGCCATCTTTAAGATACTAAATCCTCTTATCCGTAGACATTGTGCATATAGCCATTTATTCTGATTTATTTGTATTTCATTAATAACATTTTATAATTTTTATATACAGGTTTTACAACAAAGGTTTTAACCTATATTTGATTTGAAGGCACTTGATTCTTTCTAGTCCTTTATACTTTTTATTGGTAACTTGAATATTATTTTTTTCTATCTTGATTGGTTGTTATTTCTCTAAAGGAACCCTGTTATTTTGAACACTTCTTAACCTGAAACATTGTCAAATGCTTTCCCTCTTTCTCTCCCTCTCTGTCTCTATATATGTGTGTGTGGGTGTATCTCCAATATACACTATATACTATTTACAGTATATAATCATTACAACATACACAAAAAACAAAGTTATCCTTATTGTGAGTAATACAGTTCTCTATATGAAATCCAAGAAAATATATATCATTATTATGAATCATTTGAAAATAGAGATAACTGTTTATTTCTAATTTTCTTGTTTATTTTTCTTATTTTATTACATTGGCTAAAATCTTCTATTCAATGCTGAACCAGTGATGGGTACCTTGCTTGTTTTTGTTTTGTGATTTTATTTCAAAATATTAAGGGGGCAAAAATTTTTTTGATACATAGACACCTTTTATGTTTAATTTGAGACTTTAATATATACACCATGAGTCCTTGTTTTATTGGTTTTTAAAAATTCAGACTGTTTCTAAAAGATTACCATTAAGTATAATATTCTCTGCAACTTTATGATAAGATGCGTTTCATGAGCTCTAGGTGGTTTCCATTTACTCTTATTTATTTATTTGAGACAGAGTCTCATTATCTCATCCTCAATAGCGAGCTGTGGTGTCACAGCTCACAGCAACCTCAAACTCTTTGGCTTAAGTGATTCTCTTGCCTCAGCCTCCCAAATAGCTGGGACTATAGGTGCCCACCGCAAGGTCGGCTATTTTTTTTTTGCAGTTGTTTAGCTGGCCCAGGCTGGGTTCGAACCCACCACCCTCGGTGTATGTGACTGGCACCATAACCACTGTGCTATGGGTGCCAAGCCCCTTTACTCTTAGTTTAAGAAAGATTTTATCATAAAAACATGTTGATTATATCATTCTTTTTCTATTTCCATTAAGAAATGTTTTTCTCCTCTAATCTGTTAATGTTCTAATTACATCAATTCTCTAATATTGAATTAGTATTTCCTTTATTTCTTGTATAAACCTTCCTTGGTAATGTATTCATTCTTATTAGGTTCCATTCTATAACAGTTTAAAATCTGTGTTGTTAAATCATCCCTTATTTTGAAGATTTTTTTTTCTTCTCTACATTTGCTTATATACCATCACTGTAGTTAGCCTACTTAATTGTAGGCTGCCATTAGTAAAGAAGGTTAATAATTTTCCAAAGACATATAAAAGTGAAAATAAAAGCTAAATGAAAGTCTAACACTTTGTAAAATTCTAGAGTTCAGAGTCTATTTCTGAAAACTTCGCTTCTCTAATGTTGAACCTTATTCAACAAACCTTTATGCAAAATGGAACAGAACTTTGGGCAAGATTATGCCTGATGGATTAAATTTTTTGACTGATCAAGAAGCAGTATCACTAACCATGCAGGATAGAAGCATAGTTTTGTAGGGAGCTTGATGAGAGATGAACCTTAAAATAGTAATAACTAAAGGAATATATAAGGCAGCAAATCAAAAACAGAGGCCTTATCAAATGCCACAGACTTGATGATTAAATCCCTCTTGAGCTACTTTGAGCATCTTCAATGACTTTAGTGCTTTGGTTCTTCTATTTCTACTGCCCTCGCCCACTTTATACTCAAGGGTCTGTGGTGTGGAAAACATTTATGCAGGTTAACAAATGGATCTGTGTGAAAACATTTGATCACTGCCCACCTAGTCACTCATGAAAAAAGCACAAAGGTCTCTCGCCTTCCATATTCAGTCAATCCTGAGATCCTACTATCACCTCTTAAAGTTCCAGTGTGCCCTTTTCTTCTCTGTACTATGCATACCCTGCAAACGAGATCTTCACTATCTCACACTTGATTCCCTGAAAGAGTCCAGGATCTGATCCATTCTGTCTTTTGCCTCTTCAATCTACCTTCTATAGATAGACCAAGATGTTTCTAAAATATGAATTTAAAATACAAATATCATTTCCACCTAAAACTCTTTCTGATTCTCCATTACCTGCTGGATGAGGTCCATGATTTGTACCATTACTCATGAGGCCCTTGATGTCCTGGCATCAGGTATGTGATCTAGCCTCACCATTTACCATTCTCGCACATTGTATAATTTTACCATTATCTTTATGTTACCCTCATCTTGAACTCAATGTTATGGCAACAGAAAATGTGTTGTAAAGTCTCCCATACTGTTGCTAATTTCTTTATCCTTACCACAATGTCTTTTCTGCCTGGAATCTTTGCCTATGTATTAATTCTTCCTCAAATCAGGCATTGCTTCTTCTAAGAAGCCATATTGCTGGAGTCAAATTATAGCTTCAACAGCTTCTAATTTTATCAAAAGCTAGGCATACATGTAAGAAGCATTTATTCCAGGGATTCCTACACCTGTAGTTCAACTATACAGTTTCAATATAACACAAAATTTATTTTCTTTATGTGAATATGCTCATTATTCTTTTGTGTGTGAAAGTTTCGACAAAGTGTCTGTTCAGGCGTACTATGTAGGTGAATATAGGAATAAGTTCGCAAGCCACCTCATTGAATCTTATCTCGTTTCTCTTCTACTTTACATTCAATCACTGCCAGAAATAAATTATATACAGATAAGAATGAGAACTCATGAAGGAAAACTGGCTCACCTAAAAGCAGAGAGCTTCTGAACTGGAAACCACTTTGCAAGGACTCCCAGAGCGTGTCCTCATTAAGGGCAGGTGTGTTGCTCATGTTGTAACCTTGGGCAATGTGGTATCAAGCAATCACCTACCATTCCACAGAGAAATTAAGTTAAAAAATTCTCATCATTGTTGTAACGAATAGGATGTTTCTATTAAACCATATTTTGATCAAGTGGACTCATTCCTTGGGGATAGTTGTTGAACAGTAAGCATGTGCCATGTGCTAGGCACAGTGGGTCAGGCCACAACTAACCATGAGGCACAGTCTTTCTCCTCACTAATAATCAGCGCATTTCTGGGTAAATGGCAGTGGAGACCTTTTGTGGACAGCACTCTGACAGGGACGTGACATGTGGTTGGGGAGCACAGCCCAGAAGCACCTGTTCAGGAAGTCTTTCTAAATCATGACATGAAACATGAATTGGGTGGCCCCGAGGTAAAGAAAGTGAAGTTCACTGCAGAGAGTACCTTAAGGGCCTCTAGTCCAGGAGGCTCAGGAGTTAGAAAGAGCAGACAAAAGTTAAAGCTGTGGCAGGCTCAAGGTACGCCAGCAAGGGTTGGGATCTATTTTGCAGACTTGAGGAGGAGGGTGTGATGGAGCTGGAAAGGCTGGAAACAGAACTTGAGTTCTCATAAACATGTACATTGTAAGGTAACACTGCATTCAGGTTTAATGATTCAGAATTTAAAAATAAATGACCCGATACTATCTCACAGAGACACCACACACACACACACACACCAGGCAACTCTAGCATCTAAGAAAGAATTATGGATGGGGCTCAGTGTCTGAGGAATTCCTGTCAGGAACAGAGAAAAGTGCTGTCATAATAAAATGTTGTCACTACTAATTAAAACACCTACATTTTTCACTCTCAATCAAAAAAAAGCCAACTTTCCAGCAGAGCGGTGGGACCATTGAGTGATAGTGCAGAGTCTGGGATGGAGAATGGATTGCGTGCGGGGAAGGGGAGCCCATAGGGAAGGACGGGAGGAGCTAACACTCATTCCCAATGCCCAACGGGAGCCCACAATCACAGAATCCTCACAGAAGCTCATACATAGATATTATTAAAATCCCCAACTTACAGGTGAAGAAACACAATGTATAAAAACGTTAGGCAATTTTCCCAAACCCATAAAACCAAATTTTATTCATAGACATTTAGATAGATTCCAGAATGACTGCTTGCAACTACTATGTTACAATCTCCCTTTATGACGGAATCAGAGGATGACACTGTGGCTCAAAGGAGTAGGGCACCAGCCCCATATACTGGAGGTGGCAGGTTCAAACCTGGCCCTGGCCAAAAACTGCAAAAAAAAAAAAAAAAAGACAGAATCAGAAAAAAATAATAATGATGAATTGGTTCATCAGAAGCAATAGCTATGCTTTATTTTCTTTCTTTATTTACATAATTAGTTATGTGTTTAATCTGTTGCCTATTTGTTTTTTGTTTTTTTGCAGTGTTTGGCCAGTTCTGGGTTTGAACCTGCCACCTCCAGCATATAGGGCCAGTGCCCTACTACTTTGAGCCACAGGAGCCTCCCGCCTATTTGTCTTGATTAGAGACCACAAAGGGTGTTTGGGATGTGAAAAGCAAACCTCTTGAGTAACATGTATTGAATGGGAAACTATATAGATTTATATTTCATTTCTTAACTTTCTTTATTCTCTAGATTTCTGAGTTTAAACTCAGAGCTTTTAGAGCAACATTTTGAAATAAGACTAAAAGGAGCTTAGTAGAAGTAAGAAAAACTGGAAAAAAAGAGACAATGACAGTTTAAAAAGATAAAAATAATTCAAGCAGCAAGAGAGCTTGTTAAATGAATTGGGGAGCAGTAGGCAGACTGACTTCTTCTGGAAGTTGAAGTGAGAAAATGACAGGAAGTCTAAATCATGGGTATATTTTATTTTTATTCTATACACCTACAAGATAGAGACAGCTCCTAAAATCTATTGATCTTTGAAACCAGCCAACCATTTACTTAGAGAAAGCCCATACCATCATACCACGGTAAGGACAATTTTTGTCCCATGTATACATATTCACATCCTAATATATATGCAGGTATATGTAGTGACCCTGAAGGTCACTTGCTGATGGGTGCAATCTGCACACATTCTATGTATACACACACGTACACACTCAAACATAACATGAAATTAGTTCTGTTGAACTATGTAACATAATGGAAAAGAAGGGAGAGAGAGAAGGGAAGGAAAAGAAGAAGCTATTATTTGCTACTGTTCAATAATGTTCATTGGCCAATTGCAACCAATGTAAAGATGGACAAATGACTGAACCCAAGTGTAAAGAAGGAATCCAGGGGCTTATGATGTCTTGGGTTGATGCAGGTGCATATTCATCTGTTGGCACATTTGGGAAATGAAAATTATATTCTTTATTCAAATGTCATTAAGTTATTTACAACCAGATCTGGAAGCTTCATCATATTTTATCATCATGAAGTATAAAGCCAAGTGTCCGTTTTTCAGGAGCACTGATGATTAGCAGTTTAGAATGCTTTCCACATGTCCATTTTTACTATCAAGAGAATTTTTAAAGAAGTTTTCCAGCTTCCGCAGCTGAACCAGATGTCAGTGGATCCCACAGTAAAATGAAATTAGCAGAGTAGGCCTCTCACAACCCCGCGGTTGTTTTATCAGGGATCACTTTATTGTCTAAGAGTCATTCCTAGCTGAAAATTGTGACATTTGGGGGTCCAATCTGCCATAGTTACAGAAATCTGCTGACTTGGTTGAACCACTGAAACCCAGCAGTGTTTCTTACAACTTTACTCACATGGTGCTATAATTGTTTGTGTTGGCACAAGAATAGTAAAGGGTCTCGATTCCACTGGACATTTCTGATCTCTGGTTTCAGAGACATCAGTAGAGGATATTTTACCAGCCACATTGTTTGTTGTGTAAACAAATCCTGGCGATTTACCCTATGAGTCTCTTCACTCTGTTCTCAAATGACGATGGTCTGAAAGGTATCAGACAGACAACTCTAAAATAACTTTAGGAGTTAACACAATGCTTTTGAACATTTTATTTGATAGCTTTGGTTCAAGAAATCATAGCCAAAAGTCCAAAAGTGGTTAGAATAACCTATCTTTTTCTTTTTCCTTAACTTTTAAATTTCTGCTACTGAGAATGTAAAGAAGGCATTTAAAGAAGAAATATGGTTTACAACATAATATAGTAAAATGAAAATGCTTCTGCTCACCACACAGTTTAATAAAGAGTTTTACCATTATTTTCACAGAAGCTCCTTGATTTCATGACTCATGACTCCTCCCCCACAACCCCATAATATTCTGCAAACCATTCTCTTGTTTTTCTTCAAAGTGTTACGTATGATTTGATTGCTAATTTTGTCTGGTTTTGAACTTTACATAACTGGAATTTTATTTATGTATTCCTCAGCAACTTGCCTGATCTCACCCATTCTCAAGGTTTTGAGGTTAATCTGTGGCATTGCACAGAGCTCTAGTCCCTGTCATGAGTGTATTTTATCGTGTGACTATGCCACACTTCAATCCAATTCATTTAGATAAAAATCTCTACTCTTCCTATTTTTATTATCATGAATAGTTCTATGTTTTCTGCTGCACATGTACAAGAGACTTCCTAGGTATACACCAAGGAACAAATTTCTGGGTTGTAGAATGTGAAGGTGTTCACAATTACTACAAAACTCCAACCTAAAAGTGGTTATAACAACTTATGTTCTCACCAGCAGCATGTGAGATTTTCTGTAAGTTGACATCTTTACTGCCCCTGGATACTGTCTGACTTCCAAACATTTGACGATATATAAGGTATAAAACAGAATCTCATAAAATTGTCTTTTTTGATTAACAACCAAGTCAAACATATTTTGTATATCTGTCCTTTGTGCTACTTTTCATCACAATCTCTGATGTGATCCTTGGATATTTTTCCATTGTATTTTTTTCTTTCTCCAATTCTTTTTTAAACAGAAGCTCTTAAATGCATCATATACAAACAGAGAAGGGCACAAATCATAACTGTACAGATCAGTGAATGTTTATGAAGTGAAAACACCACCAGGAGCAGAAACAGAACGTTGTCAGCAGGAGACACTCCTCGCATGCCCTCCATTACTCAATTCCTATCTCAACATCTATCACTCTGAATTAGACACTCATGAAGTCGTGGTGCTTTCCTGGACACTGGCTCCAAGTGTTTCTTACTTTTATGCTCATCCACACTTAACCTCCAATTTAACCAAAATTAGTATCTAATGAGATATCTGCTGTGATTCTTGGGACTTGCCTGTCTCTCCAGATCTGGGGGTGGACTTTGCCCTTCAGTTTTCTTATGAATCCAAGAGAAGTCATTTATTTTCCACTTGTCAAGCTTTCTCTTGTTTTTAAGGATGAAGGTGATGATTTCTAAGCTCTTTATATTAGGAGATAACTAAGAGATTCATAATATATCTTTCTGTGGACAGAAAAATCCTAATTTTAATATAGCTTAGTTATCAATCTTTTTCTATCTTGTTAACCCTTTTCATCTATTGATATTATGTAATAAATCTCTGCTTCTGCAAAATATTTCTCTCAAGTTCTTTACTTCCATATTTATACCTTTTATTTATTTATTTATTTTTTTAATAATTTTATTGAATCATAATTATGTACATTGGTGCAATCACAGGGCACGATTCATATACATTCAGAAATATTTTGATCATACTGTTACAGATATCCTTCATGGCATTTCCTTGATC
>CAUYON010147805.1:0-10005 GCA_963573935.1 Arctocebus calabarensis | reverse complement strand
TCTTGTCAAGGAGAGCACACGGATACACTTGCAGGGTCCTCTCCATGGTGACTCAGCCCTTAGGAATTTGTAACTTCCTGGAACTTGGAAATTTCCAAGTTCTGTGAAATCCTGTAGTTCTGTGGGGGCTGGACTAGCATTTCCCGCTTGATTCAAACTGACCAATGAGAAGGGTACCTGTGGGGTGGAACTTCTTGACTGTCAATAAAAAGGGAAAGATCAAGCTAGACGGGGAGCCTGGCCATTTGGAATTCTTCTATGCCGTAAGCTCCCAGCTGGTGAATAAAGCCCTTCCTCTTATAAACGTGGTGTTTGGGTGCTCTTTCTCTCTGTTGGGCCTTGTCTTCCTGCAACACTAACACTGGGAGGTGGAGGCTGCAGGAAAACTGTTTGAGCCCAGGATTCAAGACCAGCCTAAACAGCATAAAGACAGTGAGATCTGCAAAACAATTTTTTAAAATTAACTGGATGTGGGCGGTGCCTGTGGCTCATCGAGTAGGACACCAGCCCCATATACCGAAGGTGGCAGGTTCAAACCCGGCCTCAGCCGAACTGCAAAACAGAAAAATAGCTGGGCGTTGTGGCGGGCGCCTGTAGTCCCAGCTACTCGGGAGGCTGAGGCAAGAGAATCACCTAAGCCCAGGAGGTGGAGGTTGCTGTGAGCTGTGTGACGTCACGGCACTCTACTGAGGGCAATAAAGTGAGACTCTGTCTCTACAAAAAAAAAAAAAAAATTAGCTGGATGTGGTGGCATTCACCTGTAGTCCTTCCTACTTGGGAGGCTGAGGCAGGAGATCCCTGGAGCCTGGGAGTTTGAGGTTGTGGTGAGTTATCTCTATGCTCTAGCCCAGGTAACAACAAGACCCTGTCTCAAACAAACAAACAAAAAAACCCAAAAAATCACTGTTCCCCTCAAGGTACTCTACCCCTTCGGGTCTCAGTTACCACTACCTACCTCCCTTTGTCTTCTCAGGACTAAGGCAGTTGTTAGCCTCCAGTTACCAACCTATCCCTTCCTCGCCCATACCTTTTCATAGCTGGGTGTTGTGGTGGGCACTGTAGTCCCAGCTACCTGGGAGGATGAGGCAAGAGAATCGCCTAAGCCCAGGAGTTGGAGGTTGCTGTGAGCTGTGTGACGCCATACTACTGAGGGTGATAAAGTGATACTGTCACTACAAACAAACAAAGAAAGAAACAAACAAACAAAGAAAAACTAGAGTGGGCTGGGCACCTGTAGCTCAGTTAGGGCACTGGCCACATACTCGGGGGCTGGTGGATTCGAACCTGGCCCAGGCCTGCTAAACAACAATAACAAAAAAATAGCATAGCTGGGTATTGTGGCAGGCGCCTGTAGTCCCAGCTACTTGGGAGGGTGAGGCAAGATAATCACTTCAGCCCAACAGTTTGAGGTTGCTCTGAGCTGTGACGCCACAGCACCCTATTGAGAATGACAAAGTGAGACACTGTCTCCCCCCCCCCCAAAAAAAACTAGAATGTTCCAACAGGACATCATCCTCAGGGATTTCTAAGCTGATTTCTCAGAGGCATCCTGGGAGATTATGGAGAAACCCAGCAGGCTGAGTCCATCAGCTTGTGTTAAGCTTTGGGGACCTGAAACACAGAAGGTTCTACAGTCACAGAGCTTGAAAAGCTGTTAAGCTTGTCAGGTCACAGGCACCTGAGCTATTATTGTCTCTTAGATTTACGTTTCCTTGATGCCACCATTATCCCATGAGAACCACACACATATGAGTCACTGCCACTGAATCTAGCAGTTGACTCTTCAGAATTACTATTTATAAGAATTTAAGGTTATATGTATGAGAGTAAGGTTCAATTACATGAATAAAATACGAAGCCTATGAATCTAGATGATCACCTACCTTTACCAGGTATATTGGACAGTGTCTCAACAGGAAACAGTACTCGAATAATGAAGAGCTTCATTTACTCATTCTTTTATTTATTTTTTGAGATGGAGTCTCAAGCTGTTGCCCTGGGTAGTGTGCTGTGGCATCACAGCTCACAGCAACCTCTAACTCTTGGACTTAAGGGATTCTCTTGCCTCAGTCTCAAGTAGCTGGGACTACAGGTGCTCGACACACCGCTTGGCTATTTTTAGTTGTTGCAGTTGTTATTGTTCAAGCTGGCCTGGGCCGACTTTGAACCCTCCAGCCTCTCTGTATGTGGCCGGCGCCCTACCCACTAAGCTATGGGCACCGCCATTCATTTATTTTTTAACATTAAGTGAAGCAGTGGTAGCGAAAAGAGAACAGAGGGGCCCGGCGCCGGTGGCTCAACCGGCTAAGGCGCCAGCCATGTACTCCTGAGCTGGCAGGTTCGAATCCAGCCCCAGGGCCCGCCAAACAACAATGACGGCTGCAACCAAAAATAGCCGGGCATTGTGGCGGGCCCCTGTAGTCCGAGCTACCTGGGAGGCGGAGGCGAGAGACTTGCTTGAGCCCAGGAATTAGAGATTGCTGTGAGCTGTGATGTCACAGCACTCTATCCAGGGTGAAAGCTTGAGGCTCTGTCTCAAAAAAAAAAAAAAAAAAAAAAAGGCTCGGCGCCTGTGGCTCAACGGGCTAAGGCGCCAGCCACGTACACCTGAGCTGGCAGGTTCGAATCCAGCCCCAGGGCCCGCCAAACAACAATGACGGCTGCAACCAAAAAATGGCCAGACATTGTGGCAGGTGCCTGTGTCCCCAGCTACTTGGGAGGTGGAGGCAGGAGACTCGCTTGAGCCCAGGAATTGGAGGTTGCTGTGAGCTGTGATGCCACAGCACTCTACCCAGGGTGACAGCTTGAGGCTATGTCTCAAGAAAAAAAAAAAAAAGAACAGAGGAATCCGTAACTGGCTGTGATCAATTAGTTGTAAACATCACTCCATGAAGACCAGACAGTGAAGGTCCATTTTTTTTTTTTAGGACAGTCTTACTCCATCACCCTGTGTAGAGTGGTGTTCATTGCTCACAACAACCTCAAACTCGTGGGGTCAAGCGATCCTCTTGCCTTAGCCTCCTGACTAGCTGAGATTACAGGTGCCCTCAACAATGCCCATCTAATTTTTCTATTTTTAGCAGAGATGGGGGAGCTCTTGCTCAGACTGGCCTTGAACTCCTGAGCTTAAGCAATCCTCCTACCTTAGCCTTCCAGAGTGCTAGGATCACAGGTGTGGGACACCGCCCTGGCCTTTGAAGGTCTTTTTTTTTTTTTTTTTTTTTCAGACAGAGTCTATGTCACACTCAGTAGAGTGCCTTGGCGTCACAGCTCACAGCAACCTCCAACTCCTGGGCTTAGGCAATTCTCTTGCCTCATCCTCCCAGGTAGCTGGGACTACAGTGCCCACCACAACACCTGGCTATGAAGGTCCATTTTTAAAAGGTATGGGAGAGGAAGGGAGAGGTCGGTAACTGGAGGCTAACAACTGCCTTAGTCCTGAGAAGACAAAGGGAGGTAGGTAGTGGTTACTGAGACCCGAAGGGGTAGAGTACCTTGAGGGGAACAGTGACTTTTTTGGGTTTTTTTTTTTTCCTTATTTTTGTTTGAGACAGGGTCTTGCTGTTACCTGGGCTAGAGTGTAGAAGTAGCTCTCCACAACCTCAAACTCCCAGGCTCTGGCGATCTCCTGCCTCAGCCTCCCCAAGTAGGTAGGACTATAGGTCCTAAATTTTGTGTTGTTGCAATTTGGCCAGGGCCAGACTTAAACGTGCCACCCTCGGCATATGGGGCTGGCACCCTACCCACTAAGCCACAGGTGCCACTCTCACTCTAGTTTTTCTAACGACAAAGTTTGAGGTAATAACCTGATTTTCTAAAAAGACTATCAACAGGGCAGGCGAGATGGCTAATGCCTATAATCTTAGCACTCTGGGAGGATGAAGCGGGCAGATTGCCTGAGTTCAGGAGTTCAACACCACCCTGAGCAAAAAGCAAGACCCCATCTCTACTAAAAATAGAAAAACTGAGGCAAGAGGATTGTTTGAAATAAATAAATAAATAATAGACATCCTTTACAATTAAACTACAATCAGGACTTTAACCTATAAATTACTGCTGTTTACAGAGAACTACAATATTCAATTTCCACAGCCGTGTACTTGTCTTTTGACTTTTGATCTATATTTAAACCTGAGGCTCATGGCTTATGACCACTTTCAGGGCAAGAACTTTGTAAGATTTGTCCTTCAGGGGAGTGTGAAAGTTTGCAGCCTTGAGCTGGGGTTTGGTGGCTCATGCCTCTAATCCCAGCACTCTGGGAGACTGAGGTGGATGGATTGCCTGAACTCACAAGTTGGAGACAAGTCTGAGCAAGCAAGACTTATCTCTAAAAACAGTCAGGGTAGGGCCAGCACGGTAGCTCACACCTGTAATCCTAGCACTCTAGGAGACTGCAGAGAGTGGATTGCCTGAATTCACAGGTTCAAGACCCACCTGAGCCAGAGCAAGAGCCCCGTCTCTAAAAAATAGCTGAGCATTGTCAATGGCGCCTGTAGTCTCAGCTACTCGGGAGGCTCAAGAATCACTTGAGCCCAACCAAGAGTTTGAGGTTGCTGTGAGCCATGATGCTATCCTACTCTACTGAGGGTGACAAAATGAGACTGTCTGAAAAAATAAAAAAATAGGGTGGTGCCTGTACCTCAGTGGGTAGGGCACCGGCCACATGCACCAAGGCTACGGGTTCTAATTTGACCCGGGCCAGCTAAAGCAACAATGACAACTGCAACAACAAAAAAGAGAAATAGTCCGGCATTGTGGCAGGTGCCCGTGGTCCCTCCTACTGTGGTCCCTCCTACTGGGGAGGCTGAGGCAAGAGAATCACTTAAGCCCAAGAGTTTGAGCTTGCTGTGAGCTGTGACATCACAGCCCTCTACCCAGGGTGATAGCTTGAGACTCTGTCTCAAAAAATAAGTAAATAAATAAATAATTTTCCCGTCCTTGGTTTTTTTCCCCCAAACATTTTGTTTTGAAGAAAATAATGAAGTCAAGTGACTGGAAATAGTCTACACTCCTTCCTTGATCTCCTCTCCTAGGAAACTTAGCACTATCCCTAAAGCAAATTGGTTTCCGTAAAGGCACCTCAATGAGAGACAGTGACCTCTCCAACCCAGTGAAACAAGCTCCAAGCTGAAACAGGTTAGACTCTGGAGGACAACCAAATTTGGCCAGACTAGATTAACTGTAAAAGGTATTTTCGGGGGATTATAAAACCTGTAAATGAAGGATGTAAGGGTACAAAGAGAAACAGGTTGCCAAGTAAAAGCAGATGGCAAAGTTAGGAATAGCCTAAGTGTTGAGTTTGGAAGATCTCTTCTTACAAAGTACATGCTTTCAGCCTCTCAAACCCACTTTTTCAGATGAGGAAACGGAGGCTTAGAGCAGAGTTTTTTGTTTTTTTCGAGACAGTCTCACTCTGTCGCCCTTGGTAGAGTGCCGTGGAGTCACAGCTCACAGCAACCTCCAGCTGTTGGGCTTAGGTGATTCTCTTGTCTCAGCCTCCCGAGTGGCTGGGAATACAGACGCCCTCCACAGCGCCCGGCTATTTTTGTTGTTGTTTAGCTGGCCTGGCCGGGTTCGATCCCGCAGCCCCGGTGTATGCAGCCAACGCCCTAAACACTGTGCTGTGGGCGCCGAGCCCTAGGGCAAAGTTTTGTTTTGTTTTGTTTGCCCGGGGCCGGGTTTGAACCCGCCACGTTCAGCTTATAGGGCTGGCGCCGTACTCATTGAGCCTCAGGCACCGCCCAAGAGTAAAGTTTTGATTTGTCACGATCACAAGGAATAAAGGGCAGAACTAGGAGTAAGTTCAGTGTTTTCAGCAAATCTTTCTCAATCTCCCGCCGAGGTAACTCAAACTGGGAGAGGGATTTGTGCTGCCTCCTTTACTGCAGGGCTCGGTATGAACTCCAGGCGGAGCCACAGGGAGAACGTCAGTCTGAGTACTCAGACTGGGCGGTACCCCGGCCAAGGGCCGGCGAAAACCCGACTTGTAAAGCCGCACGTGAGGTCTCCGCCAGCGCGAGACCTTAAGCGTCCTTAGCGCAAGGGAAGTAGGTGGAGCAGGTGGACTCGTTTGCCTTTCCCTTGATTCCCGAGGTAACGGACAAGCATCTGCCTCGAGCCCCAGCCAAAGCACTGGAAATACAGGCCATTCCCTTAGCCTAGCAGATCCGATATCCAGGCTGGGAGGCGCAGCCTGGGAGGGTGCGCATGCGCGTGAGGAATCGCACCCTCCAAGCCTCTCCGGTTCCCTAAACCCGGCTGCTCCCTTGGGAACTTCTGGGGCCCACCCTTGCCCAGTAGGGCTGAATCCTTTGCAGGTTTTTTAGCAGCCCACCTCTCAAGCGACTCAAAATCTTCCAGCCAATGCTTCTTAGCACAAGATTTCCTGATGTGAAGTTTCCATCACTTACGCTGCAGCTTCATTTTATTTCTCAAAATAATTCCCTCCTAAGCCGGGCACTGTGGCTCACACCTGGAATCCTAGCAGTCTGGGAGGCCCAGGCGGGTGGATTGCCTGAGCTCACAGGTTCGAAACCAACCTGAGCAAGAGCGAGACCCAGTCTCTAAAAACAGCCGGGCGTCGTGGCGGGCGCCTGTAGTCCCAGCTACTCGGGAGGCTGAGGCAAGAGAATCGCTTAAGCCCAAGGGTGTGCGGTTGCTGTGAGCTGTGACGCCTCTACCCAAGGAGACAGCTTGAGACTCTGATCAAAAATAAAAAAAATAAATAAAAAGTCCCCCTTACCCCAATCCAGAGAAGAGCTCTGAGTGCCATCCCCAACCCCACCTAAACTCTCTCGTGGGTCTCCTGGGCCCCGGCTAATCCCGACACCATTTCTCCGCTTGCCTCCTTCAGGAAACCTTTCCTGATTAACCCCGCTGGGACCGCAGACTCCCCAATTACTCGAGAGAATGCGCAAGACAAGGGAGAAAGCAGAGCTTCAGGGACAAAGGCGCCCAGAGCCAGAGCGACGGTCCCCGCCCTCCCCGCCTCCGCCGCGACTCCAGGCAGGCAGGGGTTCCAGACACAGCTGTATTGGGGAGCGGAGGCTCCTACACAGTAGGAGGCAGCACGTCCCGGGCCCAGGGACGGGAACTCTGCACAGCGCGCGGCCGGCGCCATGTGGCCCGCCTGGGGCCCAGTCTGTGGAAGGCCGAGGGGCGAGTTAAGGCAGCTTGGCTGGAAGGGAGCGGGGAGTGGGAGGCTGCCAGCTCCCTCACCCGAAATGCTGGCTCACCGAGGGGACGAGCTCCTCGCCTCCCACTCCTCTCTCGTGAGGGCAGGGGACAGTCGATAGTCAATAAATAAACCCGCGACAAGAAGGGGCCTCAGGAGACTCTCAGAGTCCAGGAAGGCTGGAGGTGCAGTACAGAGGGGAGGTGACCTGTCCTGGGAGAAGTGTCCGTGGCCGCCATCCAGGCTGTGGGACAGCTCCCTTAGAGGATGAAATGGCTGCCACTAGGGACGGAGGGGCGGGAAGAAGGACCGACGAGCGGGGGCTTCTCGATGTCCACCCTCTTCAGGGCGCGGCCCCGGTACCCCTCGGGCCGGCCTGGGTACAGGAGATGCCTGCCCGGACCCCCAGAGTACTTGGAAGTGCCTCCCGAGGGAACGCGAGTGAGGAGGGCGGGAGGCGCGCGGTGCGTGGGGAAGGGCAACCTCCGGCTGCCCCCCACCCCCAGTCGGGGAGCGGAGGCGGAGCGCGCCGGCCGGGCGTGGGCAGCAGGGCGCGTCCCCTCCGGCGGCACGTCCAACCTCAGGGGCGCTGAGCACTCCCGGGGCAGCGGGCTGGCCAGGAAGCAGGCGGGGCCGGAGGCCGGCTCCGGGGGGCGCACCCTCGGCGCGGGCGCGGCGGGGTGCTCGGCACCCTTCCTGGGCGGCTGTGGGCCGTGCAGGTAACGCAGTAGTTCCTCCAGAGTGGTGACTTCTACTGCCTGCTTGGGGCAGCCGGGGGGAGGTGGCCTCACCAGCACGCGGGGTGCAGGGCCGCCCACCATGCGGCCCGAGCCCTCCTTGGCATTGTTCCCATTCTGGTTCCACTCCCAGGGACCCCCGGCGATGCGGAGGTGCTTGACCGGCAGCTCCGGGGTGGACTCCGGGGTGGGCAGGCAGGCCAGCTCTGGTGGGGGTGCGCTCTCAGGAGGAGGCAGGAAGGTGGTGTAGAGCTGCAGCGACGATGATGCGTCTCTGTCCTTGGACGGTGGCGGGAGCTCTGGGCCCCCACCGTGCAGCCGGGCCAAGCTACGGAGGGAGAGAGGGCGTGGCAGCCCCGGGGTCTCGATGTCTTTGCCCCGGTGTCGGTGGGCGCGGCGACAAGCACAGGAGACTAGGAGGCCTGAGACGGAGGCCCCCAGGGCAAAGGCCGCTGCCATACAGGCCAGGAGGAGTGGGATGGGCACCGAGCGCGAGGCCAAGGCTGGGGACAGGTCCTGGCGCACGCCTGCGGTGAGAAGGACCAAGGCTCAGCCGGTGTTGGCTAGATGCATCGAGCAGCATTTTCCCAGGTCTGAGTTTGCCTCAACTGCAGCCATTTGGCCTCACTCCTGCAGCTTCGCCCTCTCTCAGGATTCACTTCCCCTCCCCCCAACATAATCCATCGCACTACCGCTCACAACACGGGTGAGAGCTTGGGCCTCTGGTGTCCCGTCCCAGCTCTGGACCCTGTAGCCATGCCAAGAGCAATTGCCAAACTACCGGTGAGGGGGCAGGGGTCCAAATGGGCGTTAGTGAGCACCAAACACCAAACACAGTGAGGCCTAAGAATCAGCAGCCCACACTCATTCCTGTCCCTCCCAGATAGCCCCTTACCCTGAGTATGAGCTCCAAGAGTGGAAGACTGGGGCCAGGGGTGGGCATCACTGGGGGTCCCAGGGGAAGGGCCAGGACCCAGAAGCACTGATAACAGAGACCAGGTCAGAGCCAGTGAGCTCCTGATCTCCATCCCAGCACCCATCCAGGGGTCCTTCCTCCCTCCTTTGGAACCCAAAAGTCCAGAATTCCAGCCCCTACTTTCCTCTGGGCCTGGAGAAGGGCTCACCACACAGGGTTTTCTTTCATTTCTTTGTTCACAAACTGTTCTAGGTGTTCTACTGTGTGCCAAGTACAGAGCTATATGCTGAATTTTCTGGAGGATGTTGCTGTTTTCTGAGACTTAGGGTATTCAGGGTGCTGTTCTGCTGCTTCCACAGGACACAGACAGGTGTGTAGGCTAAGCATAGGAAGGTGAGGTTGAGATAAGAGGACTCACCATAGGCAGAATCCCCGTGGCCAGACTGACTCCCAGTAGCTCCATCTATGAAGAAGGGAGAAGAAAAAGTGAAGATGGGGGTGGGCCAGGCACAGGCTCACGACTGTAATCCTAGCACTCTGGGAGGCCAAGGTGAGTGGATTGCCTGAGCTCATGAGTTCAAGAGGTGGATCATGGGCAACACCTATGGCTCAGTGGGTAGGGCGCCGGCCCCATATACTGAGGGTGGCAAGTTCAAACCTGGCCCCAGCCAAACTGCAACAAAAAATAGCCGGGTTGGCTCGGCGCCTGTGGCTCAACGGGCTAAGGCGCCAGCTACGTACACCTGAGCTGGTGGGTTCGAATCCAGCCCGGGCCGCCAAACAACAATGATGGCTGCAACCAAAAATGGCCAGGCATTGTGGAGGGCACCTGTAGTCCCAGCTACTTGGGAGGGGAAGGCGGGAGACTGGCTTGAGCCCAGGAGTTGGAGGTTGCTGTGAGCTGTGATGCCACAGCTCTCTATCCAGGGTGACAGTTTGAGGCTCTGTCTCAAAAAAAAAAAAAAATAGCCGAGTGTTGTAGCGGGTACCTGTGGTCCCAGCTACTCGGGAGGCTGAGGCAAGAGAATCGCCTAAGCCCAAGAGTTGGAGGTTGCTGTGAGCTGTGTGACGCCATAGCACTCTACTGAGGGTGATTGAGACTCTTTTTTTTTTTGTAGAGACAGAGTCTCACTTTATAACCCTCGGTAGAGTGCTGTGGTCTCACACAGCTCACAGCA
>CAUYON010147804.1:0-45166 GCA_963573935.1 Arctocebus calabarensis | reverse complement strand
TATAGTGATCAAGGAAATGCCATGAAGGATATCTGTAACAGTATGATCAAAATATTTTTGAATGTATATGAATCGTGCCCTGTGATTGCACCAATGTACATAATTATGATTCAATAAAATTATTAAAAAAAAAAAAAATAGAACAATAATACAAAATAGAAAGTCCAGAAATAGATCCATACATACACGGCCACTTGATTTTTTTTTTTAGTTTTGATTGTATCGGCCACTTGATTTTTGACAACGGTAAAAAGGCAAGTCAGTGGAGGAAAAAAACGCCTCGATACTCATGTACCAAAAAAGAAGAACTTCAATTCCTGCCTTGACCATACACAAAATTAAAATGGGTCATGGACACCAATGTAAAACATAAAACAGAGGAGGAAATCTCTGCCATCTGGGATGGAACAAAGATTTCTTTCTTTTTTTTTTTGAGACAGAGTCTCACTTTGTTGCCCTTGGTAGAGTGCCGTGGCGTCACAGCTCACATCAACCTCCAGCTCTTGGGCTTAGACGATTCTGTTGCCTCAGCCTCCCAAGTAGCTGGGACTATAGGCGCTGACCACAACACCCGGCTATTTTCTTCTTGCAATTTGGCCAAAGCTGGGTTCAAACCCACCACCCGCGGTATATGGAGCCAGTGCCCTACCCACTGAGCCACAGGCACTGCCCAAACAAAGATTTCTTAAATGTCAAAAGCACAATCTATAAAAGAAAGTACTAATAAATTCAACTTAAAAATTAAGAACTCCGGCTCGGCGCCTGTGGCTCAACGGGCTAAGGCGCCAGCCACATACACCTGAGTGGTAGGTTTGAATCCAGCCCGGGCCTGCCAAACAACAATGACAGCTGCAACCAAAAAATGGCCGGGCGTTGTGGCGGGCGCTTGTAGTCCCAGCTACTTGGGAGGCTGAGGCAGGAGACTCGCTTGAGCCCAGGAATTAAAAAAATTAAGAACTCGTGTTCCTAAAAAGACAAGCCACAGGTTGGTGAACTGCTTGAATCCAAAATAAAAACTCCCTGGGTGTTGCCTGTGGCTCAGTGAGTAGGGTGCTGGCCCCATATACCAAGGGTGGCAGGTTCAAACCCAACTCGGGCCGAACTGCAACAAAAAAAATAGTTGGGCGTTGTGGCAGGTGCTTGTAGTCCCAGTTACTCGGTAGGCTGAGAGAAGAGAATGGCCTAAGCCCAGGAGCTGGAGGTTGCTGTGAGCCACGAAGCCATGACACGCTACCAAGGGTGACAAAGTGAGGCTCTGTCTCTTAAAAAAAAAAATAAAAACTCTCCAAAGCCAATAATAAGAAAATAAACAGGGCAGGGCCTGTGGCTCAAAGGAGTAGGGCGCCAGCCCCATGTGCCGGAGGTAGCAAGTTGAAACCCTGCCCCGGCTAGAAACTGCAAAAAAAAAAGAAGAAGAAATAAACAATCCAATTTATTTTTGAGATAGGGTCTCTGTAACTCAGGCTGGAGTGCAATGGCATCATCATGGCTCACTGTAACTAAACTAAATCATAGCAAGTTTTTTTTTTTTTGAGCCAGAGCCTCAAGCTGTCACCCTGGATAGAGTGCTATAGCATCACAGCTCACAGCAACCTCCAATTCCTGGGCTCAGGCGAGTCTCTTGCCTCCGCCTCCCAAGTAACTGGGACTACAGGCACCCGCCACAATGCCTGGCCATTTTTTGGTTGCAGCCATCATTGTTGTTTGGTGGGCCCGGGCTGGATTCAAACCCGCCGGCTCAAGTGTATGTGGCTGGCGCCTTAGCCCATTGAGCCACAGGCACCGAGCCAATCATAGCAAGTATTGATGAGAATGTGGAGCAGCTGGAACTCTCATATGCTGTTGACTGAGATGTAAGATGGGCCAACCACTTTTGATAACAGTTTTGTCCTTTCTTAAAAAAATGACTCGTGGCTCGGCACCTGTGGCTCAACGGGCTAAGGCGCCAGCCATGTACACCTGAGCTGGCGGGTTCGAATCCAGCCTGTGGCCCGCCAAACAACAGTGATGATGGCTGCAACCAAAAAGTGGCCAGGCGTTATGGCGGGCGCCTGTAATCCCAGCTACTTGGGAGGTGGAGGCAGAAGACTCGCTTGATCCCAGGAACTGGAGGTTGCTGTGAGCTGGACACCACAGCACTCTATCCAGGGTGACAGCTTGAGGCTCTGTCTCAAAAAAAAAAAAAATGACTCGCACACTCACATTATGTAGTATTTTGCCATATTTACACAATATGTAACTTTTTGCCCAGATTTCTGAAGGAAAGCTAAGCGTGCACATTATACATGGGTAGTATGGTAGGGCAGTAAGGGAGCCCAGCAGGCTTCCCGGGGCCACTGCACCCTCCTGCCAGGCACACGGGTTCAGTTCCAGAGGACCCAGGATCCAGTAGAAGCAGCAGAGTGGCCTCTGCTGGGCACTGCAATCAGGGGCAGGGCAGTGGTGGGGCTGGTGAGGCAGACTGTGGGCAGGCGTGTAAGGCAAGGGCTCAGGCCCCAGGCCCAGCCACATGGAGGGGCCCAGGAACCCCACACAGGGTCCAGGGACCTGCCGGTCTGCCCTCAGGCCAAGAGACCTCAGCAGCTCTCTCCACCAGCCCTACAAGTGGCCATCTCAGCTGCAGTTCCCAATGTGGCATGGCTTCTGGGAGAGAGGGAAGGGACAGCTCTCCAGAGTGGAGTTAAGGAGGACGATGCAATCTGCACATTTACCAGGGGAGGGTTCGTCCTCCCCAGATGGTCTCTCCTGGCCAAGAGCCGGCCACTTTCACAAGGGGTGTTTTCCTAAAAGTTTGGGCCATAAACGTGGGTACACGTTATACCCAGGAGTGCATTTTACACAGCAAAATATGGTAGTGCATACTGTATGACTACACTTCTATGAAAATCCAAAGAAAATGGAAACTAATCATAGTGACAGATCAGTGGTTGCCTGAGGGCAGGAGGGGTGCTGTCAAAGGACCATGAGGAAAGGTTTGGCAGTGAAGAGATAGGCTCAATACCTTTTCTTCTTTTTTTTCTCAGTCTGTTTCTATTACCCAGCAGCAGCACAATCCTAGGTCACTGTAGGCTTGAACTCCTGGGCTTAAGGGACCCTCCATCCTCAGCCTTCTGAATAGCTGGGGCTACAGGTGCATACCACTATTCCTGATCATTTTTGGAGGGGTTGTCTTCATTTGTTTATTTTGTTTTTGTTATGGTAGAAACCTGGTCTTGCTGTGTTGCCTAGGCTGGTCTTGAACCTCCTAACCTCCTGCCTCGGCCTCCCAAAGTGCTGGGATTAGAGGTGCAAATAACCACACCCAGCCTGTTTGCTACCTTGGCTGTGGTGGTGTGTACAAATACATATGCTGAAACTTTTCAGATGCTTCACTTTGTGTTTTACATGTCCATCACACCTGAGTAACTCTGTTTTTTTTTTAAAGAGTTTGAGCAAAGCTGCCTCCACTTCTCACCATTTCAGAAAGAGAAATTCCCATCAGACTGGTCAGGTGCCAGGTGGCAAGGCCAGGTGTGGCTGTGCACAGTTCCCGCACAGCCCCAGGTGAAGTGCCTGGATGAGTCTGATTCTTCTACCAGTCCTCTGAGCAGGGTTTGGCCATAGAGGGGGTGAAGTGTGAGAATCCACAGGAGTTCTCTGCAGGATCCAGCCTTCTGGGCCACCACCCAGCTAAGAAGGACGAGGCACTTTCTCCTTGGGCTCCATCTCTGTCAGCCCTCCTGGGGGAAGAAGATGGACCAGGACCAGCATGCAGACGTTTCCCTGGCCATCAAACGCCAATCCTGCCAAACCGCAGCCAGTGTCTCTCCCCCATGTTCCCGGATGATCTGCAGCCTCACATCAGGGGGCCGTCAGCTCCTCCCCTGTGCTACACACCCAGGAGATGGAATGTGTCCACGCAGCAGAACCGCTGTGGTGCAGTCTCACCAAGAAGACAGCTGCAGAAGCCTCTCCCGCCTCCTTCTCCTGCCTCCACAGGAACTGGCGGGCTGTTTACAGGAAACCCCTCAGCCTCGAATAACGGCAGCTGACTATTCACCACCCACAGCACTGCCCTGCGGTGACACACAGCCACGTAGTCCACCACACGCTCTCTCGAGTGGCCCTTTCTGGCTCACACCTGTTTGTTCCCTAAGTAGGAGCTGGACAGGTGCTGGCCACAGGGCTGTGTGATCCCTCAGCATGTGCTTCACAGTCCCGAGGGTAGCGGGGTGGGGTAGGAGGGACCTCTCCTCTTGTATCATTTTGTCCCTTCAAAATCTGAACTGGAATTGGGACAGGAGAGAAAACCATTTTAGCATCTGGTTACAAGGTCAAGAATAGCTAACACCTCCAGGCACCTGGCTCCATGCCGAGCCTGGTGCCCAGGGCTCTGCATGATGATCCCGGGGAACCCTCCTTCTCTGTGAGGACAGCGTCACCCCATCTTGCAGATGAGAAAACTGAGGTTTGGAGGCTCCACAGTACTAACAGCTCAAACCTTCCAGGCACTAACCAGGAGCAGGCGCTATTTCAGATGCTCTGGGATCCATGAGGTGAGGAACCAGTCTCAGCCCCACCCCACGTCTGAGAAAACCAAGGTTGGAGAGGAAAGGTGACTTGCTCCAGGTCACACAGGCAGGGCAGGGACATGCCAACCCAGGAGGGCTCACGCCACCCTCTCCTGCCTCCGTAGCCGGCTGCACGAGGATGTACAAACCGAGAAGGACCAGAGAAGGAGCCCACTCCCGGCCATCAGTGGAATTGGCCACCCTTCTCTTGGTCATTCGCAAGTGTCAGGTGACCTTCTAGGGAGCTGCCGCGTTGACCTGTTGCTGTCTTGGGGGGTGGTGGCCAGAGTCCCCAACAGAGGTGTGAAGAGTGTTCCGCCCCTTCTGGAGCCCAGCACCTGTAGAGAACCAGGCAGGCGACTTCCCTCCTCTCTCTGAAAATAGCATTTGGGGGGCCAGGCACAGCTGCTCGCGCTTATAATCCAAACACTCTGGGAGGCACAGGCAGGTGGATCCCTTGAGCTCAGGAATTTGAGACCTGCCTGAGCAAGAGCAACACCTCACCTCTACTAAAAATAGAAAAATTAGCCGGGCATTGTGTCAGGCGCCTGTAGTTTCAGCTACTTGGGAGGCTGAGGCAGGAGGATCACTTGAGCCCAAGAGTTTAAGCTTGCTTTGAGCTGAAATGATGCCATGGCACTCTAGCCTGAGCCACAGAGTGAGACTCTGTCTAAAAAGAAGAAGAAGAAAATAACATTTGAACTCTTCAGTTGGACTCCCCTTGTCACCCAGGGGCCTCCTCCCCCCCACTGCTCTCTGCTTAGTTCCTCAGCCACAGCCACTTCGCTCTCTATCCTTCCTCAGAGACCCCTGGGTGCCGCCTCTCCCCTTGCCTCTCCACTGCGTAAGGGCCCAACCCACACCTACGTGGACAGAGACCTCAAACTTCCAGCTTCCAGGACAATGAGAAAGTTTCTGCCGTTGATAAGCCACACAGTTTGCAGCATATCATTCCAGCAGCCCAGAAAGACTGGCGGAGCTGCACGTCTCTGCAAATGCATCAGAACCCACAGACCTGTGTGCCTGGCGGGGTGGGGGAGTGGGACAAGATATGAATTGTATCCTGGCTCGGCGCCTGTGGCTCAACGGGCTAAGGCGCCAGCCACATATACCTGAGCCACATATACCTGGAGTCTCTTGCCTCCATCTCTCAAGTAGCTGGGACTAAGGCGCCAGCCACGTACACCTGAGCGGGTGGGTTCGAATCCAGCCCGGGCCGCCAAACAACAATGACAGCTGCAACCAAAACATGGCCAGGCATTGTGGCCGGCGCCTGTAGTCCCAGCTACTTGAGAGATGGAGGCAAGAGACTCGCTTGAGCCCAGAAATTGGAGGTTGCTGTGAGCTGTGATGCCATGGCACTCTATCCAGGGTGACAGCTTGAGGCTCTGTCTCAAAAAAAAAAAAAAAGATATGAATTGTATCCTGATAAAGCTATGGAAAAAATCTTAATACCTTTGCCTGTCTGATTGCCAGAGTCTATATTTGTTGAGGATACTCAGAGCCCTACTCTGCCCTCGTCATCTGGATGTTTCAGATAAATTTAGCTATACATAAAAAGAGGAGTCTCTGGTCTCTGCTCTTAAACCGGAGCCCCATCTGCACATGTGACGCAGAGCACAACTGCTGGGCCTGTGCTAGGCCCCTGTGGGGAGGGACAGGGAGTGCGTGTCTCCCCCCTGTGTGTTAGGACACTCAGGCGGCCCCCATGGGGAGGGACAGGGAGTGCTTGTCTCCCCTCTGTGTGTTTGTTTGTTTGTTTGTTTTTGAGACAGAGACTCAAGCTGTCACCCTGGATAGAGTGCCGTGGCTTCACAGCTTACAGCAACCTCCAATTCCTGGGCTCAAGCGAGTCTCTTGCCTCCACCTCCCAAGTAGCTGGGACTACAGGTGCTGGCCACAAGGCCCGGCCATTTTTTGGTTGCAATCGTAGTTGTTTGGCGGGCCCAGGCTGGATTCGAACCCACCCGCTCAGGTGTACGTGGCTGGCGCCTTAGCCCACTGAGCCACAGGCGCCGAGCCTCCCCCCTGTGTGTTAGGACACTCAGGCACGCAGAGTCAAGCGACCAGCCTAATCCACTTAGCAAGACAAGCGCCACCCTCAGTCTGTCTGATCAAAAAGGGAACATAAGGCAGGCGGCACCTGTGGCTAAAAGGAGTAAGGCACTAGCCCCATATGCCGAAGGTGGCAGGTTCAAACCCAGCCTTGGCCTAAAACTGCAAAAAAAAAGAGGAACATAAGGGGCGGCGCCTGTGGCTCAGTGAGTAGGATGCCGGCCCCATATACCAAGGGTGGCGGGTTCGAACCTGGCCCTGGCCAAACTACAACAAAAAATAGCCGAGCGTTATGGCGGGTGCCTGTAGTCCCAGCTACTCAGGAGGCTGAGTTAAGAGAATCGCCTGAGCCCAAGAGCTGGAGGTTGCTATAAGCTGTTACGTCACAGCACTCTACCGAGGGCAATAAAGTGAGACTCTGTCTCTTAAAAAAAAAAAAAAAAAAAAGGAACATAAAGCATGAACCAGGGCTCAGGTTGATGGAGAAACTAACCCATCTCTGCATTCCTGGCCATGCTGTCTAGGGGGACCAGTGGACAAGGCCCTGCCCAGTTGGGGGCTGAGTTGGCCTTTGCCAGGACCTATGTCAATTTTGGGATTTGCCTCTCTGGATATAGACACAGAGACAGTTTGTTGGCTCAGATGTTTTTTCTTGCTTTTAAGAGTTGCCATTATGCTGTGCCAACAGGGCTGCTGAGGACTCAGCATCATGCCAGGGGCCTCAGTGACAAGAGTCAAGGGTAGCCTGATGGAATTGGGGCTCCAAAAGGCTGGCGTGGGACAGAAAGAGCAAAGGCCACGAGCAGGGCCAAAGGCCGGGTGTCTGAAGCCAATGCAGCTCTGCAACTTCCTACCCGGCTGACCGTTAGTAGGCGCCTTGGTCCCTTCTAAGGGTCAGTTTCCTCATCTATAAAAGGGGAAGAATGATGATATGATTGGAGGCAGCAGGAAGGGGCCTGGGCAGCACTGAAGCAGCTGGTTGTCCTGTGGTTCAGACGAGCCATTTGTGGACAGTGGCTGGAACATTTGCTTTCCCTGAATGCCAGAACCCCACCCAGGTGGGAACCCGTTTCCCAGGGGGCACCCAAGCAGGATTGAGGCTGACTAAGCCAGAGGTGACTGTTAGAAGTGTCCATGAGTGTGAGGGGACACACAAAAGCCAACCCCTTTTGCAGCTGGATGAATCCATCTCCTTTTGGCGTGGAGAGCAGAGTGGGTTCTCCTGATATGTGACTTCTGAGACGGGAGGCAGTCACTGTGCTGCTGCTTCTCCCCGACTCCAGGCTTCCTGGGCAGGGGACCTTGCCCGGTTCAGGCAGCTGCTCCCCTCCCCGCCGGCCCAGTTCCTGGACGGGAATTCATGACAGCTGGGTGGAGTCTGGTGTCTGTGCCTCTCATCCCTGTCTGGGCTTCTAAATTTAACCTGCTATCAGTCTGACGGGCTGGAGGGCTTCCACTGTGTGACTAAATACCACTTGGCATCCACTGTACTCACAACCACCCTCTCTGCACGTTTTCCTCTACAAACTGTTACCCACAAACTCCTGGTCCCCACTTGGCTGCCACCAGCATGATGACTTATGTTTCTGATGCCTCTGGCTTTGTGGTCCAGCTCAACTTTCTGCTCCCGTTGTTCAGGCCTGCACCACTATTCTCTTTGTACGAGCGTGCACACACACATTCACTATGGTCTCTTGTGGGCAGAGCTCAGGAGCCGACTTGACAACCAAAAGCCAAACCACGATGTGAACTGTACCAGCCTGCAGCCATCTGGGCAGAGGACAGCCCGCGAAACCTCTTATGCAACTTCCTGCTTTGGTGTCTCAGGCCTAGGAGGAGGGAGGCAGGAGGAAGCAGCCGTTGGGTTGCTGCAACATGGGGAACCCAGAGAAGAAACCAAGTTCCTGTGCCCAGAGCGAGTAGGGGACACCTTGTCCCCACAATGATGCACAGAGGCCAGCACCCACCCTGGAGGGTGGGCCTGTGGCTGACAAAGGACCATCCACCTCCTCCTCAGGACAATGGTGAGGGCTCGTGTAGGCCACAGATTCCAGAACTAGGAAGAGAGGCATTTCTGCCAGGGTCAACGTGGGGCATTCTTGGTGTTTGGGGGGCGGTTTTTTGTTGCTGTTTGTTTTTTTGAGACGGCCTTACTTTATTACCCGGGCTAGATGCACTGGTGTCATCATAGCTCACTGCAACCTCAAACTCTGGGGCTCAATCCTCCTGCCTCAGCTTCCCAAGTAGTTGGGACTACAGGCATGTATTACCATGCCCAGCTAGTTATTTCTATTTTTTATAGAGATAGGGTCTTGCTCTTGCTCAGACTGGTCTCTAACTCTTGAGCTCAAAGGATCCTCCAACCTTGGCCTCCTGAACAGCTGGAACTAAGAAGCCACTGTGCACAGCCACAAGGGCGTCTTCATACTTACTGGGCAGTGCTAAGAAGGGGGTTTGGGGGTCAGGGTTTGGATTCTGCCTCCTCCTAACACTCCCAGTTTTCTCATCTGTGAAACAGGGATCAAAGTAACACCTCCCTTGGGGGTTGTTGTGAGGATTCAGTGTGTTCACACCCAGAAACAGTAGGGCAGTGTGTTCACACCACATCAGCCAGGAGGCAGCTACTCCAGGAAGCCCTAGTGTCCATACAAGGTGAGTAGGGCTCAGGCGACCAGTGTCTTCCCTGAGCTCATGCAAATGGCCTTGACCATGGTCTGCTCTCAGCATTCACCCCCCAAGACCCACAGGGATCCCTCCCATCCTAACATAAATTATGAGTAAAGGCCAGATGCAGTGGCTTACACCTGTAATCCCAGTACTCTGGAAGGTCGAGGCAGGTAGATTGCCCAAGCTCACAAATTTGAGACCATCCTGAGTTAGAGTGAGACCCAGTCTAAAAATAGCCGGGCGTTGTAGTCCCAGCTGCTCAGGAGGCTGAGGCAAGAGGGTCTCTTGAGCCCAAGAGTTTGAGGTTGCTGTGAGGTATAACACCATGGCAGACTGAAAAAAACAAAAGAAAATCCCTGGCGGTGCCCATAGTTCAGTGGGTAGGACAGTGACCACATACACCCAGGCCAGCTAAACAACAATGACAACTGCAACAAAAAAAATAGCTGAGTATTGTGGCAGGCACCTGTAGTCTCAGCTACTTGGGAGGCAGAGGCAAGAGAATTGCTTAAGCCCCAGAGTTGGAGGTTGCTGTGAGCCGTGACACCATGGCACTCTACCCAGGGCAACATAGTGAGACTCTGTCTCAAAAAAAAAAAGAAAAGAAAACCCCGAGTATAAGGAGCCAGTCCTCTGGCCCCCCTGACTCCCTCAACAGCTGCTGGCCAAGGACAGGGTCTAGACTGTCATTGTCCTGTTTCCCAAAGGAAGGTAGGTTGCAGGTCTGCAGGACGACCCAGGGCAGGGCCCAATCTAAACACTAATCACCACTGTCATGGGAGTCTCCAGCATTTGCCATGAAGTTGAGCTGCCCCAACTCCCAGCTCCGCCTCCAGACCAGGGCACTTGTAGGCACGGGACTCAGATCCTAGAGCTGCTCTGGCTTGGAGATGGGTCTGTGGCCAGAAGCAGGTGAAAAGCCTGGGGCACTCAGGGTTGGTCTGCCCCTCCTATCTCCTAGGCCCAAGCACCAGGATCCCAGGCTCAGCCCCAAAATGTCTACCCTTGTGGCTAGCCATACCCAGTCAGCAACCCCAGAATGAACCGCCATTTCAGAAACATCCAGATTCCAGCCAAGCCTACTTTAAAATTATACTTTATTTATGAATATTTGTGTTTTTTTCTTTAAAAAAGGTTCATTTTACATTTTCTTCAAGAGTCTTGTGCCTCCTGGTAAGTGCATTGGTTTGTTTTCACAGTACTCTCCGCAACCAAGGACGGCTCTTATTGCTGGAAGGGGTGAGTGAGTGTCCTCGATGGGGTGGAGGCAGGGAGGGAGTCAGGGCTGGGCAGGAGGCCGGGGTCTGTGCCCACATGAGGACAGAGGCTGAGGGACTAGACCCAAGCAGAGCTGAGCATCCTTGGCTGGACCTGCAGCGTCTGCAGGGTCTCCCCCATCTCAGGGTAGAGGTCAGCCAGGGAGCAAGGTGGGCTGGGGGCCTGGCATGCGGGGTGGGGGTGGGGAACTGGCCTCTGCTTTAAATGTTTGTTCACACTCAAGAAATGTAAGTTCGGGGTGCCTTGGCTCTAGAGCAGTTCTGGGACCCTGCCTGTCCACCCTAGCCCAGCATGAGAGCCCCCTTCCTGGCCCCTGGCAGGGCCCTGGCTCCTCTTAGTGCAACAAAAGACCTGAGTGTGGAGGGGCCCAGGCTGGGCCCCAGCCTGCCCTCACAGGTGCAGCTGGGACCCCCGGTTTCCCCACGCAAGGCTGCTTCCTCTCTGGGGACAAGGCCTTCATCCTCACAGAGGGGAACTTGAAGTTTCTAGGGGGAGGTCCCAGCCCCCACCAAGGGCTCCCTAAGCATAGCACCAGCTGGTCTCCCAGCAGGCGCTGGGCTCACAGACTGACCAGACTCTGCACACCCCTTGAATAAATACAACATGCAGATACAAGAGCAAGCAAGGGTGTCCACGCCCTCCCACGCTGTCACTGAGACTCCACGTGGCTCACCTGCAGCAGAAACGGGTATTTTTCTCATCCGATGGTGTTCTGTGCTTGAGGATCATTAGTCTGAGAGTGGCCCCAGGGATGGGGCCATGGGTTTGGCAAGCTGGCAGCCAGGTGGCCCCCAACAGAGCTGTGAGCAGCCTTGAGGCAGACATTTCTCAGGACCAAGGGCAGAAGGGTGGGCCCCAGGGACTGGTCACCTGATACCTGTCCCCTCCTGATGCTGTCACTTGCCAGACCAGCCTCCACCTCCCATCAGGGCCCACTCAACCCTCCCAGCCCTGGGTCTGTGTTTACTTTAAGGACACAAAGCAGAGGGTGGGTACATTGACCCCCCCCCTCCCCTGACTTCCCAAGCCAGTGACACCTCAGTCTTTGGGCCCTCTGCAACTGTCTTGGGGCTCCATCACTGCTTCTGAGAGTCTGTCTGCAGCCCCCACCCGACCCGGGAGAGCCTGGGAGCAGCAGCCCCTGAGAATGAGCCCTGTCTTGGCTCCTTTGCAGTGCACTAGGGGATGGCCAACCACAGTGCTGGGGCCACCAGGTTCAAGTCTTAAAATGTTGTGCAAGAAGGGACACACATGCCTTTCTTACCTTTGAGACTAAAACTGGGACTGTCTCGGTGGCCCAGGTGGCTGCTCCCTGGGCATTAGAAACCGTACGGATTGAAGACACACTTAGGGAATGGTGTGGGGACCTATCCATGGGTGGGTCCCGAGGACAGAGAGAGTGACTATCTCCTGGGCCCAGCCAGAGCTCACAGGACCCTCCTCTCTCCTCCTAGAGCCACCCAAGGCAAGTTAAGGCTGCCGAGAAAAGAAAATAGAGGATGCCGCTGGTGGACTCGCCCCGCAGGGGCTTTCAGCCCCTATCCACAGGTGGGGAGGTTCTAGAGGGACGGGAGAGACAAGGGGCTGTTGGGTAGAGTTTGTGGTTTTGTTTCTGCCTAAACAAAGAGTGAGCAGCTGGTCTTAGGTCTAAATCTCTGTCCTCGCCCTTCTCCCAAGACAACCAAGATGAGAGACTCCGGTGGATGCACACGCCTGGCCCAGCCCAACCCAACCCCCTCCTTCCACCTGCAGCCGATCAAAAGCCCAGCAGAGGAGATTCTGCTTTCTTTATCTGTTTCTCGTTCTTCCTTTGAATTCAGCTTAAGGCAAAAGTTTGGCAAAGCAAGTCTACGAAAGGTAAGGCCGCATGACAGAGGGCAGGGGGAGCAGCGTGGGAGGCCAGCCGGGCAACGAATGCCCACCATGCAGACCACAGCCCGGCCCGAAGCCTGTGCGTCCCTCGCGACCAGCTCCTCATCCTCCTGCCCTGAACCTCGTAAAGAGAAGTTGAAAAAACAAGAACGGGAATAGCAGTGTCTCGGGAAATCTGTGAGAACAGGAAAAGAAGGGGGACCAGAGGTGGCCCAGAAGGGCGCGCATGGGGTCTGTCTGTCCCGCGTGGTTCTCCCCTGAGCACGAGTTGGCCAGCCAGGAGCACGAGCACAGTGAGATCCGCCCGCTGAGAAGGTAGAATGTTGTATTTTGCTGAATGACTGAAGAGTGCGCTTGGGTTTTGCACTGAGCGGTATTATTATTTGAGTCTAATCTAGCGGGTTGCCCTGGACGTTACCGATGCTTGGGTGGGATCACCACCAGCGGCTGCCCGTACTTGGGCCGCCACATGAGGACCTGGGCGTCGTTGGCATTGGGCTTGACCAGGGCGCTGGGCGGGATGGGCTCGTTCTTGCTCAGGATTTTCGGCTGGTCCTGGGTGATGGGCTCCCGCAGCCGGGCGCGCTGGCCCAGGGGCCGGTGGGGGTTCACGTCGATGCTGAGCTGCATGCGCCAGTGCAGCGTCTGCAGCACGATCATGTCATTGGTCGAGGTGTTGGTGGCCACCAGCCACGTGATGAAGCTCTGGTCCCGATAGATGTTGGTCAGTTTGGCCACATTACTCTCGCTGACCGGCACAGCCCACGTGACACTAGGATAAAAGTTGTCATTCATGCTGATGATGAACTTGGAATCTCTCTTGGTGGGGCCCACAATGGTGCACGTCTCCGTGGTGTTGCCGTACCAGGGGTAGTTTACCCCGTCCGAGTCACTGATGGCCTGGATCTTGCCCTCCTGGAGGTCGGGGAGTTCCCAGCTGGACCTGGGCACAAGGAAAGCCAGTTCACTCACTTGGTCACTCAACAAGTGCTTTCTGCATCCCAGTGGCAGGCCAGGGCTGGGAATGGTCCTGGGCTCAAGGACAGAATGAACACGGCAGAGCCAGGCCCCTTTGCTGGTGGCACTTACCTTCTGGGGGAGCTCAGACAGACATCTAGTATCAGGTTGGATGAGCCAGGGACTCCCTAAAACATGGCACCCTCCAAAGCCATGCTGCTCACAGCACCATCCTAAGTCAGACTCCCCCCAAGGACCAGAGCTCCCTCAGCCCCAGAACCATTTCAGACCAGGACTGGATCCCAGCTGGAACCTGGGGCAGTCCCAGTCACCTCTGCCCTTGAGGGGGACTTGCCATGCAGATGGGCCTAGCCTGGTTGACAGGAATGAACCTGACGTGTACCTGTGTCCCAGCACTGGCGCACCCCTATACTCTTGGTTAAGGTGGTGGCCGTAGGCGTCAAGGGCCCTAGCCACATGGTGTGTCAGGATGGGTCCAGATGGGAACCCAGGGTGGCCCAGTGGCCCTGGCCCTAGAAAGGGAGTTTCCTTCTCCAGCTTTAGGGGCTGAAAGAGGCTTCAGAGCCCAGTGGCTACAGGATCAACCCATTTGGGGATGATTCCCAGCCCCTCTGCTGACCAGCCTGTAACATTGGGCATATGCCCAATGCCCTCTCTGGGCTTCTGTGACCTCACCCAAAGAAGGGGGTGATTCAGCCCCTCATACCTATATCCCTCCACCACATGAGAAGGGGGGCTGCAGCCCTTGCCCAGACCAAAGCAAGCACAGGCAGCTCCCGGGGTCAGGGGGCATCCCCCCTCCTTTCTGCTTATGTCAGAATTGCTCCCACCTAGACAGCCCCCTTTTCTGGAACACTAAAACCAGAGAAAACCAACCAGGGCTCCCTGGAGCCAGCTTTGGGGTGCTCCCAGGCTGGTCTACAGAGGGTTTTTCTGCAGGTGGGGGGAACCTGAGCTTCCAATTTCAAGGGCTGGTCCAAGTAGAGACCACACCTGGCCAGTATCAGCCTGACTTGCTTTCACCTGTGGGGGCCCAGGACCTCAGCCTTCCCAGGGGTGGGGGCAGGTGGCCTGAGCCCGCTCCCTTGGTGGCATGAGACCCTGGGCAAGACCCCACCCCCACTGGATCCCAGATTCCTCACATGCCCCCTAGTCACCGTATTGACTTCAAGTAAGATCTTCCCAGCCCAGAGCAGGGCACAAAGCAAATGCCTGTAATTGGTGGCTGTCAACATTAGTCTCATCATTGCTATTATAATAACCCTCAGACAGACAAGGCCAGCCAGCCTGTCCCAAGTTGCACTGGAGACATCCAGATCCCACATTCTGGTTTGGAAGTGAGCGTGCTGTTGTCTGGGCAGCCCACCCTTGGCTATAGCCCCTTAGCATTACAGACTCACAGACAGTTGTCTCCGCCCTGTGAGAGAGAAAGGGGGCTGGTGAGTCTGTTTCCCAAGGACAGCTGGCTAAGTAGGAGCACCCGGGACCTGATCTAGTGCATCCTGTTTGCACCTGGGCACCTCCAACACTGAAGGTCAGGACACCCTGAACCCAGCACCTCCTGCACTCCCACATGTGGGGCTGGGTGCTCTCCAGAAACTTACTTCTTTTAAAAACGCATTCTTGTTCATGGCACTATTCACAACAGCCAAAAGGTGGAGGCAACTCGAGTCTACAGACACATAAATGGGTACACAACATGTGGTCGCCCATACAACGGAGTATTACTCAGCCTTTAAAAAGAAGGAAATTCTGGCTCAGCACCTGTAGCTCAGTGGTTAGGGCTCCAGCCACATACACCGGGGCTGGCAGGTTCGAACCCAGCCCAGGCCTGCTAAACAACAATGACAAATACAACAAAAAAATAGCCAGGTGTTGTGGTGGACACCTGTAGTCCCAGCTACTTGGGAGGATGAGGCAAGAGAATCGCTGAGCTGTGATGCCACAGCATTCTACCGAGCACAACATAGTGAAACTCTGTCTCAAAAAGAAAAAGGAAATTCTGACCCTTACTGCAACGCGAGTGAACCTTGAGGACATTATGCTACATGAATTAAGCAAGAGAAGACAAACGCCACGTGATTCCACGAGTCAAATTCACAGACATGAAGGAGAAGGGAGGTCACCAGGTTAACAGAGTTAACAGGGACAGGGTTTGGAAAGATGAGAAAGTTCCGAGGATGGATGGGTGTGACGGTCACACAGCACCGTGCTGTGGCTCATGCCACTCAGCTGTGCACTCACAAACGGTTGTGATGCCACATGTTATGGTATAAATTTTGTATCATAACAAAACATGTATTCCTCTACTGAAACGCGTTGTTTCACACCAGGAGTTCATAGAATTGGGGCCGCTCGAGGAGGAATGAGTAACAGCACAATTTTGCTTATTTTTTCTGTTCATTTCATTGAAAAGCTCACAAATTAGAATGTCACCTGCCTAGAAGGTCCTCCCTGCCTGCCCCCTCCCCCAAGCACACCCAGCTCGGAGAGGACCTGACCCCGGGTGGCCTGGAGCTTCTGAAGCACCAGCAGTCCCTGAGACAGGGTAGCAGAAGAATGACAGGTGTGAGCATGCGGATTCCACCCCCTCGGTGGACGGGGGCCTGAATCTCTCCTGAGCAGGTGCCTTGGCCCATCAGGCTGGCCCAGCCTCTGGTTCAGGAGGAAACACCGGCCCTGTCCTCTCCAGCCTTGTTCTCTTGGAGTGTTTTCGCTTGCTTGAGAGAGTTTTTCTTTCTTTTGTTTTTTCATAAAGGCCAAAAGCAAACTTGGAAAAGGAACTTTGCTCCTGCCTCAGCCCCTTTCACTTAGCACCACAACGCCCCTTCTCTGACCCCAGCCTCGGGGATTCCTTTCCTTTCTTTCCCCAGTCCTGAAATGCCCAGCTCAGTGGTAGACCAGTGACAGTTCTGAGCTGGCATATGGCAGCATCTCGTGGGAGTATTAGTCAGAGCCAAGGCCAAGGGAGATGGTTTGCAAATCATCACAAGGCCCACATGGGGCTCCCCATGGTCAGGGCTAAGGCCTCAGGGCCCCTCGGGGCAGCTGAGAGCCAGCCTCAGCCCCAGCAACTCATTCAGTGACCAATTCTTCAACTGTTGTGCCCCAGCTTCTCATCAGGAACCTTTACACAGCCCCAGCCACCTCTGCCTGCCAGGTCTGTGGTCACTAAGCGTCTGGTACAGTCAAAAGCAGTTAGTAGAAACTTCTGGAGATAGTTTGAATGTGGCTTCAGCACTTAAGATGTGCCTGCTGGCCTTTTTAACTTCATTTGTGTTTTCAGATTGTTCCCTCCCTCTCTAAATAAAGATTTCACACGGTTCTGCGTCCTCTGTAAGACGTCCTGTTGTTCCGGAATGACCTTGAGAGTCTAGGTAGGCCCTTGGTTCTCATCTAGACACCGACCCTACATACACTGAGCCGCGTCCACATCTGGTGATGGAATGACAAGGCTCCTACCCCGTGACACCCATGCACAGCACTGCGCAACACCCATGCACAGCACTGCGCTGGCACACGGGGCTCCTTCAAAGGTCTGTCTGGAATGCCGGGTTTTGCAATAAGTTAAAATTCACCTGTTCCTGCCTGCTAAGTCTCTGACCTTGACCCTATTGTCACAGCCCTCTTCTTTCCAGACCCCAGGGTGTGTTGTTCATCCGTCTTGGCATGGAGCCCCCCAGGGCTTTCCTGGTACCTTCTTGCTGGCCCCAGTGGTCTTCACGGCAGGACCGGCTACAGAACCCACGGATCCAGTGCAGATGAGAACACAGGAGCTCTTACTCAGCACAGTGACAGAGGATGACCCGCAGGGCAACTGCCCAGTCTGCAAACCCAGGGAGCCGCCCACCTCCATGGCCCCTGTCACACTCCATCCTCGTCCTCCTAAATGTAGAGACCCAGAGGACATGGGCAAGTCCAGGCTGGAACAGCCCCCACATCGAGTCTGGAGGGGCTCTTCTCCCAGCATCCTGTACTGTTGCTGCAGTCCCACCATCACCCACCACACAAGCCTGTGCAGGGCACCCGCCATCAACACTGGCCATGAACTGTGAAGGGGACAGATATGCAGATATGGGTAGTCCATGCCCCAGGCAGCCAGCACCATCCCTGACCCTCCCTCTGGCCTCCAGGCGGCCCCCCTTCTCCTTTGCCTTTACTGTGGCCTCCTGCGATCTGTTCTCCTCCCGGAAGTGCCAGTTGTCTTTAAAAACGCAAATCTGATTGTGGCTCCAACCCTCTTCAACCTGCAGTGACTCCGCATTGCCCTTACAGCCAGATGCAGCCGAAGGCCAGAGCTCCACACACGCACACTCGTGTGCACACGCGCTCCCCGGGCTCTGGACACACCAGGCACTCTCAGCTCCTCTCTCGGGCCCAGCCCTTCCCATCTCAGAGCCTCCTGCCAGGGGCAGCATCCTCCTAGTTAGTAGCTCTGGTGCCGCTGCTCCGGGGACATCTGCCTGGACCCCTCACAGTAGCCGGGCACCCCCCGTTTTAGACCCTCCTGGATCCGCTAACAGCTGCTCCACAGGCCAGGAAGGCAGGGCCAGGCCTTCTGTGCTTATCCTCACCTAGCTGAGATTTGTCACAGCGCCTGGCCTGCAATCAGGCACAATCAATGTTTGTGACCTGAATCGATGACTGGGTCTCCCCTGGCTCTGAGCCCCCAAGGGGCCCCTATGAGAAGTCTGGGGACACCAGCGTTGCTCAGTACTCTGCTGGCCCTGCAGACCTGGAACCGCACAGGGTGAGCAGTCACTTCATCAGAGCGTGCACCTGTTACACGGTGCCTGGCACACACGTGGGACACATTTCATACAAGAGACCTGGAGAAGTCAGAAGCCAGGTTTGAGGGCACACAAGTGGGAAGCAACTGGGCCATGGCCCATAGCCTGAGCCATCTGTCACCCACCTACCTCTAATGCCACAGCCCTTTAGTATAGTTCCTGTAGGTCACGACCCACAGGTTGAAAACTGCTGCTATAATGGAACCTCTCCCAAGACACACAAAGACATGGAGACAGACACACACACAGAACTGCCTAAGAATGGGAATCTGAAGGTTAGAGAAGGGCCTTCACTGGAGGACAGAGGCAGGGTTGAGGCTGCTACCAAGGGGATGCAAACTCAGCATGGGTGGGGGTCTCCGAGTGGGGTGGCCCCACCCGGGGCTCCAGGCCCCGCCACTAGCTATGAGCTGGCCCCATGAGAAGGCCTGTCCATATAAGGTGACAAAAGCCAGGGATGTCTCAGAGGGAAGGGGTGTGACTTGCCACCTTTGTGACCTTGGACAGCTGATGAGAGCACAACTTTCTTGGTTTCTTGAGCCACAGGTGCCGCCCCAACTTTCTTGGTTTCCTTAGGAAGAGCAGCCCACATGAGGCTCCGGTCTTCTGTCACAGCAATGGGCTGGTCCTCTGCTCCGGGCAGCAGGCCTTGGCCTGGGATTTCCCTGCAGCACAAACAGAACCCCCTCGAGCCCTAGGGATCTCCATCTCTCTTCTGGAAGTCTCAGGGTCCCCAGGGCTCTCTAACTGGAAAGTCCAAGTCCACTTTGTCTCAGGGTCAAGTTTACCAAACATTACATCTCCTTCTTCATTTTGGTCCTGCTTACACATTGCCTAAATTCTTACTCACTTAATTTTTTTCCTTAAAATTACTTTTTAAAAAACTAAATTAAGTCTCTCCTAAGAAACATCCTTAGAATAATGGGTTGAATACGTTAGATATATAGACATACACACACACACACACACACACACACACATTTATATATACAGATAGGTTTTTCTTTTTCTTTTTGCAGTTTTTGGCCGGAGCCAAGTTTGAACCCACCACCTCTGGCATATGGGGCTGGTGCCCTATTCCTTGAGCCACAGGCACCACCCTTTCTTTTTCTTTTTTTGAGACAGAGTCTCACTCTGTCACACAGGCTAGAGTTTAATGGAATCATCACAGCTCACTGCACCTCAAGCTCCTGGGCTTAAGCGATCCTCCTGCCTCAGCCTCCCAAAGCACTAGGATTACAGGTGTGAGCCATTATGCCTAGTCCAGATTTTATAATTTGGTGAAATTTGTAAAAAGTACACATTCTAGGCCAGGCACAGTGGCTCACTCCCTGTAATCCCAGCACTTGCTCAGGAGGATGGATTGCTTGAGCTCAGGAGTTCAAGACCAGCCTGAGCCAGAGCGAGACCTCATCTCTAAAAATAGCTGGGTGTTGTGGCAGGTGTCTGTAGTCCAGGCTACTCAGGAGGCTGAGGCAGAAGGATTGCTTGAGCCCAAGAGTTTGAGATTACTGTGATTCTCTACCTACCTACGTGACAAAGTGAGGGTCCGTCTCAAAAAAAAAAAAGTGCTTTTTGTTAAAAAAGAAAGAAAGAAAAGAAAAAAAGAGAGAAAGGCCAGGCAGAAAGAAGTATATAAAGTGAAAACCAAAAGCTATCCTGCCCCCCCCAACCCCCCCCCCCGTGCCCTCCCCGGCCAAGGTTCCTCACCACACTGCAAGGGTAAACATCCTTCTAGACCTTGCTTTCTGCACACAGACAGGATATGTTCCCAACTTCAGTGTTTTCAACAAAAGCAGGTTCCTCCCCTGCATATTATTTTACAACGTTTTTTGGAAATGCAAGAGTATAGTGTCATTTTCCCATTTGGAAACACCTAGGGCTCTGCCCTGGCACATTGTCTCAGACAGACCATAAGTTCACCCTCTGTGGTGGGACACTTGAGTTGTTCCAGCTTTTTGTCAATAGGAAGGGTGCTGGAGTTAACATCCTCACATGAGCCTTTATGTACAGTCCTTCCATTCATGGGCCTGTTAATTCATTTGTTCGGTAGATTATTTCTAGATGCCTCTGACAGGCCAGGCCCTAAAAAGAGAAGCACGGAGAGACAGACCCTGACCTGCAAAGTTGTGCCAGGCACAGCCAAGCTCACCTTGCAGAAACTGCCTCAACGGTACCCCCAGAACAGTAGAGATGGCTATTCTCCTTCCCCAAACACTGGGCACAATCACCCAGCTCTGATCAGCAGAAAAAGGGCGTGGAGATTTCATTCGCCATGTCCCTGATTACTATGAGTGCCTTCCCACACGTCTTTTGTTTCCAGCACTCAGAAGGTAGACAAGGGCTGGAGGGGTGGCTTGGCCAGGGCAGGTCCAGGGGGAGTTCTTCTTGGGCTGGGCCACCCCCCCCACTTCCTCCCATCCTAAAGCCTTGAAACCAGGACTTCCCTCTCCAACCCACACCGCCCTCGCTGCCTCCTCCGCCAGCGCCCAGCAGATGGGGGAGGCCACCTTCCGGTCACAGAGAGGAAGCCTCGTCCTCAATTGTTCTGTGTGGAGCCTGAAGTGTAGGCCCCAGCTTCAGGAAGAGCCCACCGGGACATTCCTCCATGGCCTATTCCCAGATCTGCTGGCACTGAGCAAGCCTCCTCAGGCAAGCAGCTTCAGGCCTCAGAGGCTGTGTCCAAATCATAAAATGAGGACTTCCTGAGGTCCCGGGGACACTGGGAGACAGCAGCTGGAAAAGGGGTCCCAGAGCAGCTGTTGTCAGCAGCATCCCAGCAGTCCTAAACGGTCCCTACCACGGCTCTGCCACCCTCCCCAACCCACCTCTTATGACACTGCACACATTTTGGCCAGAAAGACCCTCAGAGGTCTCATGGCCTAAGGCTCTCACACTACAGACAGTATTTGAAATCCAGGAGGAGGGATAAGGTGACAACAGTAACAATAACACAGCAATCTTTACATAGACTCTGACTGGCTACTGCATAATGAATAATAAAGCATTAGTAATTCATAATGAGGGCACTGAGAGCCACCACACGCTGAGTGCCTAGTCCCATACCAGGCACTGGGCTACGTTCATCAGAACTAGTCCTATTTCCCAAATGAGAATGGCGAGGATTAGGAAGGTTCAGAGACTGGCCCAAGAGTGTGGGGCTGGGGCCTACATCCTGCTAGACGCAGGCACAGTGTCGTAGCACTGTCAACCCAGAGAGACCTATGCTCATCCCCAAATCTACCAGAGCCATTAACTGCCCCTAGCCTTGGCAGTGGGCCAGGTTGTCAGGGGGCCCAAGAAGGGCAAAGCAGGGACAACGTGGAATGTCTCCCACACAGGCGAGAAACTGTGACTTGTCACTTATAAGACTCTTGCCAGCTGACAGGTGGCAGTTGAGGAATTGCGGGGGACAGGCTGTGGAGGCAGGTGTCTCCAACAATTTGGAAGGGGGAGTTGGCTTTTAAAGGGATGTGGGTTGGACCCAAAACTATATAGAATCCTCTCAAGCTGGCACGGAGAAACACACCCTTTCCAGCTCTTGTCTATAAAAGTCAAGAGTCTTATTGAGGTGGTGGGATTTTGTTTTTTTTTTTATTGTTCCTTTCCAAATAATTCAAACCCAGAATGTCATTCTAAAAAGTTCTCCTCCTGGCTTAGAGATTAATTTCAAGCAGGGATAATGTCTAGGGGTATTATGGATTTTGGTTAAGCATTTGAAATTAATATTTTGAATACGAGCCCATTTGTAAAGAACGGCTGGCCTTGCCACCTGGCTGTCCCCTCCTCAGGCTACTAAAGCCCAGTGTCTGGGTTTCATTTTAATGATTCAAATAGTCTGCTAGACCACTGGAGCTGGCAGGTTCGAATCCAGCCTGGGCCTGCCAAACAACAATGACAACTGCAACCAAAAACATAACTGGATGTTGTGGCGGGCACCTGTAGTCCCAGCTACTTGGGAGGCTGAGGCAAGAGAATCGCTTAAGCCGAAGAGTTTGAGGTTGCTGTGAGCTGTGTGCTCCACAGCACTCTACCGAGGGGGACATAGTGTGACTCTGTCTCAAAAAAAAAAAACCAAATAGTCTGGGTTGAACCAGTGCATCTCATGTCCCTCCAAGGGAGACTTCACCCCCTTATGAGGGGACATTGGGCCCTTTTGGGAGACATTTTTGACTGTTACAACGTCAAAGGAAAGGAGCTTAGCTCCCATAGCACAGTGGTTAAGGTATCGAGGTTATCATACACCAAGGGTAGTGGGTTCAAACCTGGCCTGGCCAGCTAAAAAACAATGGCAAGTGCAACACAACTTGGGGAAAGGTGCTCCTGGCATTAAGTGGGCACAGCCACCCCCAGTGCCCGGCATGAAGAATTCTCCCATCCTAGTCCAGGCAGAGCAGAAAGACAATTCTAGGTTGGTTGAGGCTTTTGCTCAATCTCACAAAATCACCACTCCACTTTCTTTCATGCCACTGGGCATAAAAACTCAGAGAATAGTATTTATCACAGGACCCCAGGGGCAGGGAAGATAAGAAGGGTCTTTTAAATCCCACCTGAATGCTTCTATTTGCACTTGAGAAGGAGCCCACATCTTAGCCTTCTCATTTCCAGAGGGTGTGGGCTGAAGCCAGAGCTCTGCTCAGCAACTCGGTTCCTTAGGTCAATTCTGCTGAATAGTAAGAAACAGTCTCTTCGTTCTGGCCACAGGATGGTCACCTACAAACTGTCCTCTCACGGCAGCCTGTGGGAGTTCTTACCCTCATTTATGGATGACACAACCGCGGAGACCCTGCCAAGGCCCCAGAGCCAGTACCAGTTGGTCACCCTGCCAGACTGCTCGAGCCCCCCTCCCAGAAAGCCTCAGACTCCGTCCTGTCCCTGGGACTGGTCCTATCCCAACTGGAAGCAGGCACCCGGGGGGGCCCAGGGAGAATGAGCTGGGTGGAACCCAGGAGGTCAGCACCAAAGGGGTATCCAGAGACAGGGAGGGAGCAAAGGGAAATGTCAGGCAAAGTGACATTTGACTCATGACTGATGCCATTTTAAAATTTTTACAAGTCAGAGAGTGGACACTGTGTGAAAGAGGCAGGCCAGGGCTGGGGAGAAAATTCAAGGCAAGGAGTAGACATCGGTCCTAATTCTGTAGTTTCAGCCACTCCTGACAGAGTAATAACCACAGTCATGACAACGTAAAAGATGGTGACACGTGTTCAGCATTCACCATGTGCTCAGCACAGCTTGGCAAATGTCTGAGTAATTCTCCCAGTGAGCCGCAGGGAAGGGGCTATTCTTAGTCCCAGTTTCAAGATAAGTAAACGGAGGCTCTGAGTGGTAAGGGACTTGCCTAGGGCGGCACCCTGGAAAGTGGCAGAGCCTGGCCTCCCGCCAGGGTCTGCCTGACTGCAGAGTCTAAGTATGCATGAGGCTCTTCGAACCAGGAACTGAGGACTGGCATGGTTGGGACAAGGTCATCTCAGGTCCCTGACTCTCTGGCTCCTGCAACAGCACCCCAACATACTCAAAGTCATGAAACGAAGAATGAGGACGCGGGACCCAAAGACGCCCAGATATCCCAGTGCACAGGTGGGAGGTGGGGAAGCTGAGGCTCCGGGCAGGGTAGAATGTGAGCTATATCCCAGCCAGGCCTGTTCCTGCCCCCACCACACACCACACGGATCTCATTAGAATCCCAAGTTCATAAGAACTCTCTGGCTTCCCTACCCCTTCTAGGGAAGAAGTGAAACTTAGCCTAAAACCCCTAAAAAAAAAACCTTTATTTCTTGACAACTGCCCTAGATGACTTACTTGCATAGCCCAAAGACGTTTCTGAGCTTAAGACTTCTCAGAAAAGGTCCTCACTGAATAATTAAGACTCATGTTTCTCTTGGAATGGAGAGGCAGCCCCTGACTGACCGGCATTAATAGCTGCTCTTACAAAGTGATGGGCTCGGCCCAGAAATCAGGTAGTTGCAGGGGCCGTTGGGTTTAGCCGTGGCCACGTGCACCCTTTTGGCAGGCTTGGCTACACCCTGGTTTTAAGTTTTACCCTGATCCTCCTGTTTCCCTCACTACTTCAGAGTCACAAAATGGAGACGCCTCAAGACTTGGTGGCCAGCCATCCTCCACGCACCTTGTTTATAGGTGGCCCACTAAGTTCTAAAGTCAGTGATAAGCTCCAGCTCTCAGGGGAGGAGATGTCTCCTCTCTCTTCCTCACTTGTAAAGCCGGGCAGTGATGCTGCACAGGGTGGGCATGGAGGGGGAGTCACGGGTCAAACTGAGAAGCACCCTCTCCGCAGCCTTGCTCTCTCTGCCGGGGCTTCATGCTGGCTCCAAAACAGCTATTTTCATCAACCCCTGTATTAGGGTGACTCTTCAAGCTAAGTCAATGTCCCTTCTGTCTATTGCTGCTCTTTCCACTTTGGAATGGCCTCCTCTGGGGTCAGGGAACATGCCAAAAAAGAAGACCGAGGGCCCCAGTGTCCTCACTGAGACCTACAGCATCCTAAGAACATTCCAGAGACCAGGCTGCAGAGAAGAGGCTAGAGGGCTCCTCTTAGCTGTTAGGGCCCCACCAGAGGGCCACTAGGCACTGATGTCTGATAGTGGCCTTCTGCCTCGGAGATGGAACGCTCCACAGCACAAGCAAACAGGTTGCGAAAACTAACTGAGTTCTCGGACACAGCCACAGCAAAGCATCCCCTAGGCCACCATGTGCACTTGAAAACACCAGAGTGACAACTGAGACCCAACTACAAAAACCTGTACTAAGAACCCAAAGAACTCCAGGAGCTTCAGAGGGCCTGAGTGTCTGCTGTGTGCCCTCCTCGGGCCTGGGCCTGGGCCTGGGGATGGAGCTGCAGTCTCTCTGGTGACCCCTGACCACAGCCACTCTTAGGGCAGATGCACACTTGCTTTGCCGAAAAGACATGGGACAAATGTTCCTCTGCTTTCTCAGCATCTTTCCAGGAAGGACACAGGCACCCCAGGGGCCAGGGACAATGGCAGGGTAGGTCCTGGAGCTATGACCTCAATCTGGATCAACAGGCAAACTCTCCAGGGAGTACCTAGTCAAGAAGGACTCAGAAGCCCCTTCCAAACTGGCCTCAAGCTGCCCTCGGGGCCCCTGTCTCCGTGGTATCTATGCCCTCCCCAGGCCTCCCAGCTCAGCCCGCCTCAGCAGTCCCCAGCCTGACTCTGACCGGTTACTCACATCCCCTGCTCGCCGTATTGGTTGTAAAACTCCATGTGGCTGCACGCCTGAATCCAGCCAACAATCCACGTCTCCTTCTTGGGGATGGGTGGCATGACCACCTGAGCCGAGGCCCGGAAGTGGGGTGTCCGGTAGCGGAGCACCACGCTGGAGGACTCGTCGATGCTGGTGGGGATGGGGTCGATAGAGGCTTTCACATCTACCACTGTGATCCCTTCCCGGAAGACTCTGGCTTTGCCGCCAATGCTCTGAATACAGCCCATGGCACACAGGACCGCTCTGATCTCCAGGCAAGGCCAGCAGTCCCAGTGGAAACCAGGCATTGAAAGGGTGGAGGCTGCAGACCCAATGCAGGCAGCCTGCTCTCCAATCTCAAATCTCAAGACCAATATCCATAGGATAGAAAACTCACAGAGTAGAGGGGGGTTGCATATCACTACCGCGGCCTGTTTATAAATAAGGATTTTGCTGCATTTCCAGAGCCCTGGGCTCTCTCTTCTAGCAGTGGACAAAAATCACCGATATTCTTTGGGTTAAAAAAAGAAAAGTTTGTAGTTTAATGCATAATCATGTTGTTCTGACAGCAGGAGCTTCTGTGCCTCACACGCGGGGTTGGCAGCTCGGAGCTCTCCCAGAAGTGTTCGGAGGAAGAAGGCGAGCGCTGGCTGACACATAAATAAGGAAGGTTCGGTCCCCGCGCGGTCGCGCCACCCTCGCTGCAGAAGCCCGACTTCCTGCCCTCCGGCCTTCCGCACGCGCTCACTCACGGCACACGCTCCCGGAGTCAACTGAACGGCTTCTGTTCAGTCGGCCGGGTTCGGGCGCCCTCGGGGGCGAGCGCCCACCCGCGGCTTCCAGCAGGCGCGCTCCGGGCTCGGGCCGCTCTCCGGGTGCCGGAGCAGCGCGGCGCGGCGCAGGTCCTCGGCGGCGCCCACTCGCGGGTGCGGGCCGGATGCCCCCACGCGAGCGCGCCGCGTCCCCCTCGCGGCTGTCGCTGTCGCCGCCGGCCGCCGTGCGGGGCCCCGGGGCTGCACTCGGCCACCGCCGCCTGACTCGCTGCGCCAGCCGAGGACCTGGTGGGAGGTGCAAGGGACAGGGTGTCAGGCCCGCCTCAAAGTTGAGCCGAACTTTGCTGCGGGGGGCGCGCGGGGGCGGCGACGCGTGTGCTCGCGGCGCGAGCTGCGGAGCTGACCGCGCAGCTCTGGGCGGTCTCCCCGGAGGCGGCGGCCCCCCCCCCCGCCCGCCCCGTCAGTGGCGGCCGCAGGACCGCGCGCACCAGCGAATAATCGCCGCCCGTGACATCTCTGCTGACACCCTCCTGCCCCGGGGCGGGGGGGCGGCCGGCTGTTACTGCAGTGGGAGGCAAGGACTTGCCCTGGCACTGCCTCCGCCGCCTCTCCCCCAGCCGCTAGGAGCCCCTTCCTTCCCCGCCCCGCGACCCTTCGGCCCCTTGGGGGCGCAGTGCCACCCCCAGGTTGCTCCGATCGGGCGCGCGCCCTTCCCGGACCAGGGTCCCCCAAGCCACGAAGGGCGTAGTGTCTCCGCCCCGCGGCGTCGGGCACCTCTGTCACCACTCGCCAGCCGCAAACATCCCCGCGTGTCCGGTGCACTGGCTGCTGCCGGGGAACTTTGCCGCGCACGCCCCCACCCGGGCGGCGCCGCCGACTCACCTGCCCCTCGGGCCGCTCGGCGTGCCCGGGCCGTCGCCCTCCGGGTGCCCCTGACCCCACTGTGGGAACGTTCTCAGGACGCCCCCACCCCCTTCCCGGGACAGTGTCCCCTGGCTCCACGGATCTGGGGCCGGTGTGGGCACCCCAGGCCCTCCACCCTCTCCTGGCTCGGGGCTGCTGGGGGCGGGGGGGGCGGGGGGGCGGAGAGCTGAGGCTCGGGGCTCTCTCGCCCCCACCCCGCACCTCCTTATTTTATGATCATTGTGAGCGAGCTGTCTCCGCTCAGCTCCGCCGCCGCGCCGCAGCCGCCTGGCGCGCCCCGCGCTGCCTCGCTCTGCTGCGGCATCGGAAAGGCAACCAGGTCAAACTTTGCAGAAACTCGGCTCCGGCGCCCGCCTGGCCCCGGCACCCGCTCGCAGCCGGCGCACGCAGGGACTGCCGCCCGTTCGCGGGCCCCGCGGACATGCAGGTCCGCAGGCGGCAGCGGGCGCCGCCGCCTCTCCAGCCCGCCCGGCTCTCCACCCTCGCTCCCCGCACTCAGCCCGCACCCCTCCGGTAATCCCTTGCTCCTCTCCCCCTCTCCCTCTCCCTCTCCCTCTCTGCAGCTGCTGGGGAGCTGAACCTCTCCTAGCAAAAACGACATTTCCTTTTTGGCTAGCCCCAGGAATTCTGGGTAGTGTAGTTCCGTTTCCGTCTCGAGTTTAGGTGGGCTGTTCCCGTGCCCTTTGAACTCTACAGTCCGGAGGCTTTCTGGAACTCAGAGTTCGCAGAAGAGGGCTATACTGCCCTGGAGCTCCAGCCTGAGGGAGCCTGCGGCTGGGTGGAGACAGTGCAGAGCTGGGAAGGTCGGGGGTGAGGAGTGAGGAGTTTGGGGAGAGGTGAGTCCCTCCCTGCTGGTCTGCTGGAACCTTGACTAGTGGCACACCTGTTGGTGCCCAACTGTGTGATCATTATCCAAGCCTCATCAGTTCTTTCTCCCATCAGCCACCCTGTGCAGGGAGGCCTGTAAGGTGAAAGTGTCCAAAGCTGAGAGGCTTGGAAACTTGCCCAAGGCCCCACCTAAGCAGGTGTCCCCACTGAGGCTGGGACCCTAGAGGTCCAAATGAAGAGGTTCAAAAGGAGTTTGAGGCTGGACAGCTGTGGGAAAGCTAAGAACCTCACCGACTAACCTTGCAACTACTCCCAGGAAACTAGGCAGGCACATTAAAACCACTCCTCTGCCACGAATCACTCTGACTTCCAAAAGTACCCATGGTGGGTGCAGGGCAAGTGGCTCCAGCTAGTCCCAGAGCCAGAGAGTGCTGAATGCCTGTGGGCAGGGGCTGGAGGGGCCAGGCACCAGCTGCCTTGGAGTGTCTTCTTTGAGGAATGAACAGCCAGGCCGAATGACCACCCAGTCCAGCACAGCATAGTCACAGAGCAGGAAGCATCTGTTTAGGGTGGTCACTGCCTCTCACTCAGCCACACCTTCACCTTGATCACTGCCTGAGGCCTGTGTCCCTGGGTCTATTGGCGCGGTCATCCTTTTTCAGTCCAGCTGTCTCAAACCAAGGCAAGGCAGCTGAGCCAAGGCTACGGGGTGGCCCTTTTGGCCAGTTCATTACCACTCAGCAGAACCCGGGCAGCACATGGGTTCTGTAGGGACCTCGGATGAAATTTTATTTCCAGGAAGAAACTTCCACTGCCCTCCTAACCACTGCAACTGCTCCCACCATAAACTCTTAGCCTCTATGAAATATTCTATCTGTCCTGCAGTAACTCATAACGGGCTTCAACACCCCCTGCACCATCAGGTAATTATACCGCTCAGTTTATACCAAGTAGCCATAAAGTTCATGTGCAATCACACATGAGACTTTATGGCCACCCTGTATAGGAAGATATTTGCTTTCGAGGTATCTATTTCATCTCTCAGCTTCCATCACCCCAAGAGCCTGGAACTGAGCAGACCTACTGGCTGGGTGGTTGATGAGGGCAGAACACTGTCCCGGTAACAAGCGAACAAGTTTGAGGGTGCTCCATGAACACATGCTGAGCCACACGTCCCTTTCATGACATGGGCAGAGGCCATGGCCCTAAGCTGCCCCGAGAAGCAGTGAAGTCCCCGGAAATGACTTCCAGGAAATGGTTCCATGGAGGCCAGAGGGAGGTGGTATTATTCCTCTTAGCCCTGGGTTTAGCCTGGGTTTGTCATAAAGCCCTCAGTGTGTGTCAGGTGCTACAGGAGCAAGCACTGTCTCCCTTACCCTTTACCTTGATCCTGGGTAAGGGACTCCACAGACACAGAAAACTAGGGACCAGGGTCTGGTGACTTTTCAGGGTCTGGATCTGACCGACTCCAAAGCCCACACTCAACCCCTCCACCAGGCACTTCGCCCTTACTGGCTGGGGCTGGCCCCTCTGAGCTAAGAAGGGACTGAGCCACTAGGAAGTCCCACTGGAACAGATTCTTGGCACCACCAAGGGGTGAGGCCTTGAAAATTACAAGACGCTCTCCCTTAACCTGCTGCCCTTTTGTATCACCCCTGCACAGGGCTTTACCTTGGCTTGCAGGGGTAGGGTCCAGGCTCTGAGCTGGGGCACAGCTCCTCAAACCCAGCCTGGCAAATGGGGGCGACGGGGGCACAGGCTCAGCTTCTGTGTTGATGGCCTGTCCCAGCTCCTGACGTACCCACTAAGGTTCCAGCTGCTTTCCTCCAGCCCTCCCGCTTCTCCACACAGTCCTTCCTCCTGCTCAGCATTTTTTGGAGCTCTGTGGGTGTTGGGCACAGACCCACGGCAGCCTCAGCATATGTGAAAAGCTCATGACGTGTCCATGCGCATGAGGTGCCAGCCTCTGCAGAGCAGAGGGTGGAGATGGCTGATTGAATCACTGCCCAACAACACAGGGGCATTCACATTGCTCCCAATGTCCTCCCCCTCCCCCAGGCCTCAGTCTCCCCAGACTCCTGCACAAATGAGAAAAAGAAGATGTCAGGATGCCCAGGCCCACTCGCACCTGGAGATGATGAACTCAGGGTGGCAACTTGGGAGCCAAAAGAGAATGAGGCCCCATTATGTCCCTCAGTTCCTGGTACATGGGCCCAGAGAGATCATGAAAACCCACAGCTACACAGTGAGTCACAGGCAGGACCAGCACTGACCCACCCTCTGTGTGCACATGCCGCTGAACATGTGCAGAGCCCTGTTGTTTTACACGTACCTCTGAACATGGGGAGAGCACTCAGAGCTCTGTGGAAAGAGCCCGATGCAGTGTCTCCTGGCTACGTGTCACTATCAACTGGGACTTTGCACAGAGCATCTTCAGGGCTTCCACAATGACCCTGGGAACCGCACCCTGCTATTGGCCTATTCCACAGATGAGGACACGGAGGGCTAGTGAAGAGAGAAGGGTAGATTGAACCAGGCAGCCTGGCTGTCATACCCAGCGGCAGGGTGATTCAGCTGTGCTAGGCGCTCTCACCAGTATTCTGTGAAGGTATGTTTTGAGTGGTCACTGGAGACAATCCCAAGGCTCCTCTCTCATGGACCAACATTTAAGGTCCCAACTGGTCAAGGATGGGGTCACTGTGAGGCCAGAAAGGCTTTATGCAGGAGGGAAAATTCCTCCTTCTGCAGGTGGAAATGTTAAATGCTAGAATTCTGTTGCCCTGGGAGACAGAGTTCTCTCCCCAACTGTTTGGGACCAGATGGAAAGCCAATCGCAAAGCTTGGAATGTCCACCTGGGAGATGGATGGGCGGGGCCGGCAGGTGGCTAGAGGCAGGCATGGACAGGCAAGGGAGTGGATCAGGTGCTATGCCCATTCTGGGTCTGTGAGCCCCACCTCTGCAATGGAGCAGACCAGACCTGGACTGCTGAGTAGGGACCAGGTCTGAGACACCACAGGTCTGACAGCCCCTGGGGAACAAAGGCTCAGTATGGTCCTCAAGGGAGGGCTCCTCCATTGGAAACTAGGCCTCCTAGCCTCCATAATCTCACTCTCCACTGAGCAGCAGTGGCACCGCATAGGTGATGGCTGGGAGTCTCACAGCAAGGGCACAGAGCCTGACGCCAAGGTGTTGGCAAATCTCGAGGCCCGGGCCCTTTCGGTCAAAGGCTTAGAACCACATTTCCTGGAGGGCCTGTTAGCCTCGGCCCCTCACAGCTGGCCTGCCCCTCATCCTCAAGTTCATTCCCTCCCCAGAGCCGTCTGGACACCTCTCAGACCTAGGCAGACAGCACTTACCTCCCCCGGGACAGAGCAACTGCTAGGGAAAACACCAAGAACGATGAATGAGGTATTCATTAACATAAATAATCAATAGGCAGGAATTGATACGCAGTGGTTACGAGTGAACCTGACTGCTGTAGATCAGTGTCTGTGAGAATGTCGTTTGGGTGTGCGTGTGTCCAGTGCTGAACCGGTGTGTGTGCGAGGGAGTGGCGGAGGGGTGTGGGTGAGCGTGCATCTGTGTGAGAGCACGGGTGGCAACATGAGTTTGTGCACCTATGCGTGTGAGAGTGTGTTTGAGAGTTATGTGTAACTGTGTGTGGGTGTGTGTTAGTGTATGTGCAGGTGTGTAGTGGTGTGAATACGCATATGTGGTGTGGGCATAGATGAGCAAGGGAGCATATATTGTGTATGGCAATGTGCGTACTGTGTGAGGGTGTATGGACAGCGTGGGCCATAAGGATGTGTTTGAGTGTGTGGTCTGGCTGTGTTGCACTGGTGTGAGTGTGTGTCGTGTGGATGCGTGTGTGAGCAGGTGAGTATAGGTGAGCTTGTGTACATGTGCGTGCACGTGGGTGTGTCTGCATAAAGGTGTGTCGCGCCTGAGCCTGGCTGGCAGCGAGGGGGAGTCCCCGGGGCTGGACTGAGCTCAGGGGAGGACAGGGCGGAGCTGATCCAGCCCGGAATCCCGGGCCTTGTGCCCCCCTCTCTGGGTGCCCCTGCCCTGCTTCCCCTCCGGACGTCCATCTGGACAACACAATCGCTGAGGCTCGGGTGCTCCAAGGTCGGGCCCCACTCCGCCCACTCCCCCGCCCCTCTGCGCGCCCCGGTCCCCCTGCAGCGTCGGTCCGCGGGATCCGAAGCCCACGAGCCGGCGATCAGCGAGGACGCCGGGGCCGAGACCCGGAGGTTGCTCCGCTCGGCCGGGGGTGCGCCGTCCCCCACGCCCCGCGGTCCCTGCCCCCGTCGCCCGGGAAGGACGTCTCTGTGAGACAGGGGATCGGAGCAGCACTGGGAGTTCTCCAAGGTGCTAAAATAAACCAAGCGAAGGATCAGGTTTCCCGACCAAAATAACCAAGGAGCGGCCTTAGAAATGCGAACTGAGAAAGCGATCTGGGGCAGGAGGCGGTGATGAAACATGCTTTTCACGGGGCTCCCTCCCCCTCCTGGCAGCGGACCCCGCAGCTGCCCCTCTCTCCAGGGCCGCCCCGCCTGCAGGGGAGCGCTCACTGTCCCCACCGCCCCCTTCTGGGGTCATTATCCCAATAACCTCCTCCTATTGGCCATCGCCTTTGACAGCAAAGTATGCGGTAGATTAGAGCCCGGCTCTGCTCAGTCGGTCATTCATGGTATTGACGTGTGTCTGCTGTGTTCTGGGCCCTATCTGGGCACAATCGACAATGGGCCCTGCCTGGGGGCTGGGGGCTGACTTTTTTTTTTGAGACAGAGTCTCACTATATCACTCTCGGTAGAGTGCACTGGCATCACTGCTCACAGCAACCTCAAACTCTTGGGCTTAAGCAAGTCTCTTGCCTCAGCCTCCCAAGGAGCTGGGACTACAGGCACCCACCACAACGCTGGGCTATTTTTTTGGTGTAGTTGTCATTGTTGTTAGTCAGGCCTGGGCTGGGTTCGAATTTTGCCAGCTCTGGTGTATGTGACTGGCACCCTAGCTGTTGAGCTACAGGTGCCGAGCCTGGAGGCTGACATTTTGGGAGGAGGATGCACACACATAGAGCAAAGTGTATGATGTTTAGAAACTGATGTGGGCAAAAAAAAAAAAAAAAGAGGAAAAGAGCAGAAGAGGGTAGGAGGTGTCCTCTAAACCTCCTACCCTCTTCTGCTCTTCTGATATCTAAACCCGGGGTCCTTTGCTGGCTCACTCCATGGCCTGAATAGAATCCTTTCACTTCTGAGCTTCGGTTATCTCCTGTGCAAAAAGGGCCAGAAAAACCTGCCTATGAGATTACTGTGATGTTAAACAGAGTGCTGTGGGAACACGCTCTTAACTCTAAGTCTCCTGCATCCATAGCCAGGATTAAGTATAAGCCGATCATAAATATGCCCGTTAGCATTAGCGGCAAATCTATGTTAGACATTTAAAGACAACAAACAAGAAGTGTCTACAATGTCCAAACTGCTCCAGGTCTCACAAAGCTGCCGGAAAACTGCTGCTCTCAAGAGAGGCAGTGTTGTCAAGTAGTTAGGGACAATGGCTTGAGACTGAGACCTGGCTCTGCATCCTCATGACAGCTGTCGGCCCTGGGAAGCCATGTCACTCTCACCTTATCTCTCAGCACTCAACAGTGCTGGAACAGGAAAGTGATGTGGAGCAAGGGCCAGGTGGGGCAATGCCTACAGGAAGGCCAGTGGTCTGCAGGGATGGGGTCACCTTTGGGCCTGCCATGGGACCTGGCACACAGTAGGCCTCAAGAAGTGTCCCAGAAATGAGTCAATGGAATAAGTGACAGATGATGCCAAGTAGGCAGGGAACAGGGAAGCCATGGGACACACAGCCAGGTAGACAGCGTGCAGGCTCAGAGGCAGAGGGAGCAGCCAACCCATGTTCCAGCTCTGGTCCCAGCCAGCTGTGGGACCTCACAGCTGATATCACCACTCTGAGCCTGCTCTTCCTCTTCTACAGTGGAAAGAGGGTGGTGGGACCTGCCCTGGCAACCAGAAGTGTCTGGGCACTACGAGAGGTGACTCAGGCTGGCCCACCTGATCCCACAGGGATATACCTGAGCACACTGTTTTATTGGGCTCCTGCCACTTTGACTACTAATTTATACTCCAGTACACTGGTATATATGTATAAGGATGGCCATCCTAGAATGGTTTTAAATTGTTAAAAAATAGAAACAATCTAAATGTCCAGTAATAAGGGATTGGTTACATAAATCATGACCCATTCACATAACAAAGTATCAGGCAGCTATTGAAAAATAATGGCATGGTCATGGAAACCCGGCCAGGTCTAAATTATTAAGTGAAAGAGAGAGGCTATTTTTTTTTTTTTAAGGACTCACAACGTGATCATATTTTTATTTTTGGTTTTTTCGTTTTGCAGTTTTTGGCCCGGGCTGGGTTTGAACCCGCCACCTCCAGCATATGGGGCCGGTGCTCTACTCCTTTGAGCGACCGGTGCCGCCCCTGAATGCATATTTTTGTATGTGTTGCATAACTATATGATATACATATAATTTAATACACATTCTTTTCTGACTATTAAAGTAATACTTGATTTATATAAAATATTTCAGTAATCGGAAATGAGACAGGTGAGAAACCCTTTACATCCCGATCACCCTCATCGGTCTCTAGGTAGTGAGATTATACCTATATCATCATATTTATTCAATTTATTGTAAGTATGCAACACTTTGATATTAAGAAAAAGATAAACTTATTGGTAAAATTAAATTGTTTTCTAAAGTGGCTACTTATTTCATGGGTCTGTATTCTATCTCCCCAACTGGATTCTTCTCCAGCAGGACAAGATCAATGAAAGCATTGAATGGGCGGCGCCTGTGGCTCAGCTAGTAGGGCACCGGCCCCATGTACCAAAGGTGGCAGGTTCAAACCTGGCCTCGGCCGAACTGCAAAAACAGAAAAATAGCCAGGCGTTGTGGCGGGCGCCTGTAGTCCCAGCTACTCGGGAGGCTGAGGCAGGAGAATCGCCTAAGTCTGGGAGTTGGAGGTTGCTGTGAGCTGTGTGATGCTATAGCACTCTACAGAGGGCGATAAAGTGAGACTCTGTCTCTACATAAAAAAAAAAAAAAAAGAAAGAAAGAAAGCATTGAATGAATGAATTAATTCTAAGACTTGAGAAATGGAACCACAGGAGGTGCTCCTAAAGACTTGTGAGTAGACTCAGCGCCTGTAGCTCAAGTGGCTAAGGCACCAGCCATGTACACCAGAGCTGGCGGGTTCAAATTCAGCCTGGACCTGTCCAACAACAATGACAATTACAACCAAAAAATAGCCAGGCGTTTTGGTGGGCGCCTATAGTCCCAGCCACTTGGGAGGCTGAGGCAAGAGAATCGCTTAAGCCCAGGAGTTGGAGGTTGCTGTGAGCTGTGATGGCACAGCACTCTACCCAGGGCAAGAGCTTGAGGCTCTGTCTCAAAAAACAAAAAAAAAGACTTGAGTTGAAAAACGGTGCTTGATTCTCAGCCACCCGAGAATGTGAACAGGCTCACCCCACCATATAGAGGTGAGGAGCAGGTCTCAGGGTTGCAGGGGAAGTCAGCTCTGGGAGCAGCAGAGGTAAACAACACATGCAGGCAGGCAGGCATTTCAGGCTGAAAGAAACTTTCACATAATCTTCTCACCCTCCAAGGGAGAAACAGAAGCTGAGAGGGATGGAGGGACTTGCCTGTGGTCATTCATCTGGAAGTGGCTGAACCAGGGTTTGAGCCAGGGACTGTCCTCATGTCTACTAGGCTGGAGCCAAATCGGACCCAATGACCCTTTCCAGTGTGGGGCCCACCGTGGCCCGCAGAACCTGCCAGCCGCTCTGACCAAACCAAAATGCTGGCACAAGCCTCTGGGTATTAATAGCCCCTGTCTGGAGCTCCTATTCTGAGCTCCTTTGCCCCTCCTGAGGCTACCCTGGGTCATGGGCCCCACCCTGGGACAGTGGGATGAGTACCCTGGTGGAGAGCCGAGCAAACGTATGCAGGTTCTTGTGGCCCAGGGGTCTGGACCAAATGGCCTTCATGTCCTCACTCATAAGTTGGACCTCTTCTCTTTTTGGCTTCCTGGCTGGAGGCCTTCACCCCCTCAGCCTCCATCTCTGCATCTGTGAGTGGGGTTGATATCCTCACTACTTCACGGGAATGCTAGTGATGTGGTGTCAGCATGCTGATGCACGTGGAGAGCTCAGCACACCAGCCGCCATCCACACCTTCCATGCACTCTCCCACCTGCGTCTGTGTCCACAGCCCTGAGTCCAGCACGAAGCAGCACATGTCATCACCGCTGCGTCCAGGAGGCGGGACAGTCGGGACAACCCCGTCTGGCCACGTGGCCTGAATGGAACCCTTTGGAAGAGGAAGAGGACTGAGGTAGACCTAGTCTGCTCCAGCCCAGCAGGAGTCTCACAAGGGCCCCTCGGCTCCAGCCTCACCCCAGCCAGGGAGAGGGTGGGGCCAGACCATAGTGTGGTTCCTTCTGAAGGGGGTACTCACAGGGAGAAAGAACAGTGTCTTGTCTGTCAAACAGAATCAATTCCTAACCCAGAGGGTCAGAGGCTCACTATGTGGCAGAGACCCCACTCAGCATCTACAAACACCATCTCGCAGAGCCTCACAAGCCTCAGAGGGGAGCACTATTATTCCTGTGTTCCAGGTAGAAAAACCAAGGCCCATCAAGGGACAGTGACTTGCTCAAGGTCTCACTGCTAGTTGGTGGCAGAGCCGTAACAGATGGCGCAGCCCCATCTATCTGACTCAAGCCGGTGTACTATTCCCCTGTGGCCAAGGAGCACTCGCCCTGCCCCTGGCAGCTTCCTGTTCTTAGGTGGTTTCCTGGTGGGCTCTGTGACTGGGAGGGAGGTGGCTGCCTGCTGCCTCCATCTGGGCTGGGCAGTCATGCCTTGGCCACCTGGAATCCTGAGACGAGGAAATTCACTTTTGACTTTTCTGGTCAGTTTCCACGAGCAATTTCCCCTCTCGAACCTAGGCCAGCCAGATATAAAGGGACTGTGGAGACTTTGGGCTCCTATAGGTCACTGCTGCAGGGAGGGGCTGCCCCTGGGTTTGAAGCCTCTGTCTCTCCTCCCCCTTCACCCCACTCCAGATGGGCCTTCTGCCCTCCTGCAGGGCACACTTTCCCGTGCCTGGGACTCCCCACTGCTGCACCCTAAGCCCTCCATGACTCCCAGGCCGGACCCAGAGCCCGCTTCTGTGATCACTCACATATGCCATTCTTTTAATCCCCACTGGGGATGGGGATGTCACCTAGTGCCATGCCAGGTGCTCAGTACCTATCTATGGGCTGCCTGAAGCTGCCACAGCCCTTCTCCTTTGCAAAATCCTGAGTCCCTTCAAGGGGCAATCTATTACCAGCTGACTTACTACCCCTCCCTCTACCGAAAATCACATCTTACAGTTGCCATCTGATTGAACTGTCGTGGGCTGAAGAGGAATTAAAGATAGATTGAAGGGGAAGGGGGAAAAAAAACCCAGCCTGCCAGTTTAATGAATACTGTCACAGAGGAAGGAGCTGGGCCTGGCCCCAGGGACCCTAGATGATGCTGTCAGTGACGTGGGTAACTCCATCTGGTGCCGGGAGAGGCCTCTGGCTCGGGCTCCACCGTCCTGTCCCTGGGAGTAGGTCCAAGCTGCCAGGTGGGTGGGGCAGGCAGGCCCGGCTTGCAGGGGTCTGCACTGCTCAGAGGGAAGCTGGTGAAAGCAGGGGTAAGTCCAGAGTCCACCTCTGCCCCGTCAGAGGCCAAGGCCACAACGGAGTCCAGGGCAGCAGGAGGACTACATTTCCCAGAGTCCCCCAAAATCCCCCCCGCCGGGCTGAGCCATTGGCAGATTTAAATAGCCCAGGCCTGAGGCAGCCAGGCCGCAGCTGTGAGCTCTGGCCTCCCTGTGGCTCTGTTGGCGCTGGCCGGGCATTGGTGGGCTAGATTGGCTGCCCAGCTGGCACTGACACCCCCCTGGAGCCTGGTGGCAGCGGAGGTAAACAGCATGTGCAATCCCCCACTCTATATTTAACAGCTGCCGTGGAGAAGGCAGGCAGGCAGGCAGCAGTGGCGGCTCTCGGGGCAGCTCTTGTCTTGGGGACAAGGCCCTCGGAGCCGACTGGGTGAGAGCCTTCTCAGGGGGAGAGGTCACCATGCCAGCTTCCCAGAGCCGGGCCCGTGCCCGGGACCGAAACAACGTCCTCAACCGGGCCGAGTTCCTGTCCCTGAACCAGCCCCCCAAGGGGGCCCCGGAGGCCCGCAGCAGCTCTGTCAGGAAGGCCTCGGGCCCCTCGTCGCAGCCCCCGCCCGCTGGCGATGGGGCCCGTGAGCGGCGCCAGTCGCAGCAGCTGCCGGAGGAGGACTGCATGCAGCTGAACCCCTCCTTCAAGGGCATCGCCTTCAACTCCCTGCTGGCCATTGACATCTGCATGTCCAAGCGACTGGGGGTGTGCGCTGGCCGGGCTGCTTCCTGGGCCGGTGCCCGCTCCATGGTCAAGCTTATTGGCATCACGGGCCACGGCATCCCCTGGATTGGGGGCACCATCCTCTGCCTGGTGAAGAGCAGCACCCTGGCCGGCCAGGAGGTGCTCATGAACCTGCTCCTAGGTGAGTGTGCCCACACCTGCTACGGGCCCTGGGGGAGGGGGCCTGCCTGCCCCGCCCCAACCAGGACAGCCAGGGCTCCCAGAAACCGGCTAGAACAATGTAATGAGGTTACACAGGAAGGTGCCCCAGAAACAGTGCGGCCTCCGATGTGAGACAGCCAGAGCCAGGGCCCTGGCTCAACAAGGGCCCTGCAAAGTGGGGGTCAGAAGGACACAGAGCCAGCAGGAGTCCCTGAGGAGGGCCTGCTCTCTACAGAGGGCACCACTGCCCTGAGGCAGCTTAAGGAGGCTGGGGCCAGAGGCGGCGGCCTCCAGGGAGATGGTCAGGTGTCTACCTGGTGGGCATCCTGGAGTGGGTGTCACTGTTTATCTCCCACCCCACACTTGAGATCCTTCTTCCTAGATCGCTCATAGGCAGTGCTATGAGCTGTCCCGTGAATCCCCTCCCACATTTGGGAACCCAGGAATGTGCCCGGGATTCTCCTGCAGTACCTGGGTACCTAGGGGGTCGACTCTGGGCCTTCCACCCACTCATAGCCTCCTGGAATCCTCTACTGCTCCTTCCCCAGCCATTGGTTTGTTTTTCCAAAGTCTACCACCAGCGTCTTTCAGATTAGCACTTCCCTGTGCCAGGCGCCACGTGGGACCCGTGTGGAAGCAAGCCATCCCCACCATCCAGGGTGACACCCAGCCTCCATACAGCCCACCCCATGGCCACCTCCAGATCCCCAGGGTGCCCAGGGAACCTCTGTTTTTACCCTCTATGCCAGGCCCATGTTGATCTCCTCGCCCTCCCCATCATGACTATTATTCAGTGGACAGGTGGGGCCTGGACCTCAGGCAAAGCAAACTTTAACAAGGTGTCTCAGTCCCAAAAGGTGTGTGGAGGAAGTTACAGTGAAAAGATGTATCTCCCTCTACAGTCTCAGAGAGTCTGTAGGCCCCAAACTCTGTGGGTGGGACCTGGGAGGGGAAGAAACTCAGACACTTCATGCAGGAAGTGTCTGGGTCTGCAACCTTCCTGGTTTTCTTGCTCTTATTACTAAATTTTTTACATTGCAATATTTTATCCCAAATAAACTGTTCCAGGAGGCTGGTACCATTTTCATTCCCATTTGACAGATTAGGAAACTGATGTTCCTATAAATAAAGCAACCTGGCCAAACATCAGAACTTGAGATTTGCACCAGGTCCCCCTGACGTACAGGTGTCTGCTATTTCCAGGTGCCACACCATGGGCCTGGGAGCGAGGGACAGAGTAAGATGTCTGAGGTCCCGGGCTGGGGGCTTCCAGGGGCAGAACCTGCTCTCATCATCTGCACCTTTGCAAGGGCCTCAGCACAGGAAGACCGTGTTGGGAATTAGCTGTGTGCTGTCAGAGAATGGGGTGGAAATGCGTTTGCCTGAGCCTCTCCCTCGGCCCTGCTTGCTAGACCCCACCTCCTCCTCTTCTCCTTCCCCGGGTGATGATGGAGGTATGGAGCTATAATTTGTTGAGGGTTGATCAAGTACACAGGGCAGTGACGAGCCCAAGGACGTGCAGCTAGTCCGTGGTGGAGCCAGGATTAGAACTGGAAGCAACGCTCTTTGCACTTTTCACAGGAGAGGAGAGGGAGGCACTTCAGGCTGTTTGGAGCTTCAGGCAGGGTGGGGATCACAGAAGGGAGCAGGCAGAGCTCAGCTTTCCCACAGTCGATAGATTCTCCAGGAGGGGGGTGAGCCCCCCCACACTGTGGGAGGTGTGCATGCAAGCTACCCCTCACCACCAACTAAAATAGCTTCACTTTGTTCCGATTTTTATATGTGAATGTTTGCTTCTAAGGATTCCCTTGCTGTAATGTGCAGCCCAGGGTGATGCCTGTGGCTCAGTGGGTAGGGTGCCAGCCCCATATACCGAGGGGGGCAGGTTTGAACCCTGGCCCCAGCCAAACTGCAACAAAAATAGCCAGGCATTGTGGCGGGCACCTGTAGTCCCAGCAATTGGGGAGGCTGAGGCAAGAGAATCGCCTAAGCCCAGGAGTTGGAGGTTGCTGTGAGCTGTGATGCCACAGCACTCTACTGAGGGCGATAAAGTGAGACTCTGTCTCTAAAAAAAAAAAAAAAAGAAAAATTGCAACCTAGTTGTTAAGATGAAGTTTCTGGCTCTTTCCACAATTGGCTCCTTGGGCACAAAGGTTGTTTGCTCCACAGGGTAAAGTACCAGATTTAAGGGGCCTCCCTTCATGAATAAGAATGCAACAGGTGTCAAATCTTTAAAAATGTTATTTATTAAGTTTCATTAGGCACCAACTACCATACAATGAATAACCTGTTTTTTGTGATATAAAAAATGTCTTGAGGGCGGTGCCTATGGCTCAAAGGAGTAGGGTGCCAGCCCCACATGCGGGAGATGGTGGGTTCAAGCCCAGCCCTGGCCAAAAGCTACAAAAAATAAATAAATAAATAAATAATGTCTTGATGGGGCAGGCCGTGAAGGCTCATGCCTATAATCCTATCACTCTGGGAGGTCAAGGCAGGAGGATCCTATGAGCTCAGGAGCTCGAGACCAACCTGAGCAAGAACAAGACCTCTGTCTTGACTAAAAATAGAAAAAAATAGCCAGGCATGGTGGAGGTATAGTCTTAGTTACTCTGGAGGCTGAGGTAGGAGGATCACTTGAGCCCAGGAGTTTGAGGTTGATGTGAGTTAGGCTGAGGCCATAGCACTTTAGTCTGGGTGAAAGAATGAGACTCTCTCTTTCAAAAAAAAAAATCTTGATTTTAAGGTCAGTATTAATGACCATTGTAGAGATGAGTTAACTGAGGCTCAGAAGTATAGCAACTTGCCTACCACACAAGTGTACGTGCCAGATCCCTTCTGACTACAAACCCCATGCCTTCCTACTCTCTGTGAGCCTGTAGGTCAGGTGCATCGCCAGTACCTTTGCTGCCCTCGTGAGGCCTGTGTGCATCATGGAGGGGTCTGGGAAGAGGTTTTCCATCTTCACACCCAGGTGCCGAGACCTGGTAGAGATATGAACCTGTTGCAGTGTTTGCTCAGCACTGGCCACTCAGAGCAGGCAGGATGGACCTGGGGCTCCCTGTGGCCACTTTAGAAGCATGAGGATGCTTAGTGGGAGGAATCTACAGCAAACAGCCAAGGCGGGCTCCAGCCCCCGTTGGCCTGACCTGCCTGAAGGAGCTCCAGGCCACCAGGAGAGCTCTACCTGCGGGGTTCCGTCTGCTCATTCATCTTGGAGGGCCTGGGCACATTTCCACCCTGGAGCACAGGCTCTGGCGTTGGGCTTTGTCCACGTCCCTGCTCTTACCTTTTCTTGCTGTATAAACTTGGTCAAGTCAGTTCCTGTCTCTGAACCCTGGTTTCCTCATCTGTACAATGAGGCTGGGGGTCTGTGGTAGGATTCAAAGAGAACTGTTGAAGGACTTGGCATAGGGGCTGGCACATGTCCAGGGGAATGGCTGACACCCCTTTTGCGGGAGTTGCAGGGCCTGGCAAGGTGAGGGAGCCCTGCTCTCCCCTGTTACCCCCTCAAAGCCACAGGACATCTGTTCAACTCCCAGGAGAAGTTCTCCAGGCATGTAGCTGGGACCTGGGGGTACCCCTGGGCCCCAGAAGGGCAGACTTGGGAGCCTTGGAAAATGAGAGCTCCAGCTACTAGGCCTAGGTGGGACCCTAACTGGGCCAGGAGAACTTCTCTGCATCCCCCTTACGTAGCAGGCAGTCCTGTGCCCTCTCTGCTCTCCATTCCCCAGTGCACCCCAGCAAGACTCTGAAAACCTCAGAGCCAGAGGGGTCTTAGCAACTGGCAAAAGCTTAAACTGCAGAGTCACCTGCACCTGGAAGTCATTCCAGCCCTGCCGTGAGGCCTCAGGCAAGTGACTTCGCCTCTTTGGGCCTCAGTTTCTTAATCTGTTAAAAGGGTTCTTGGAACACTTCACTGAAGAATTACACAGAAAGTGCTGAGCACTTCCTAACGTTGGTTAAGGCTTAAGAAACAATGACTATCACCATCACCATCATCATCAGAAGGCCCAGGCCCAGCTTCTCACCAGGTCCCCTCCAAGCTCTCCACACCTCAACCCTATGTCCCCCCTGTCTCTCCTCATCCCTCCTCTGCAGCACTCAGCTTGGTGATCCCCAAGGGTGGCAGGTGGAAGCTGGTTCCCTCCTCGGCCTACCCTGTGATAGAAAATGGTCTTGGGTCTTACTGTCTCAATCTATGTCCTTTAAAAAATTATCTGTACTGAGATCTTCCTGAATATAAAAGCCATACATTTTTATATGTCATTTTTGTCATGGTAAAACATACATAACATAAAAATTACCATTTTAATAATTTTTAAGGGCATATCCAGCAGCATTAAGTACATTCACATTGTTTGTACAGTCACTACCACCATCTACCTCCAGGACGCTTTTCATCCTAAAAGCTGAAACTCTGTCCGTAGGAAGCCCTAATTCCCCACTCCTCTCCTCCAGCCCCTGGCATCCACCATTCTACCTTCTGTTGAATCTGATAACTCCAAGTACCTCGAGTAAGTGGAATCACAAAGTGTTTGTCCTTTTCACCTCGTTCAATTCCATAATGTCTTCAAGCATAATGTCTTCAAGGTTCACCCATGTTGTAGTTCTGGCGTGTAGCTGTCGGAATCCCTTTCCTTTATAAGGCTGAATAATATTCCATGGACCACACTTTGTTTATCCATTCATGTGACAATGGACCCTGGCATTGTTACCACCTTTTTGTTGTTGGGAATAAGGCTGCTGTGACCGTCAGTGTACAGATATCTGACCTTTGGTTGTATACGCAGACGTGAGTTGCTGGATCCCGTGGTAACTGTATGTTTAATTGTGTGAGGAACCTTCACACTGTTTTTCACAGTGGCTGTACCATTTTACAGCCCCCCAGCAATTCACAAGTGTTCCGATGTGTCCGCGTCGTGCCAATACTTTCTATTATCTGCTTTTTTAAAGTGGGTGTGAAGTGGTATTGATTTTCATTTCCCTAATTATTAGTGACATTAAGAGCAATTTTATTACACATTCTTACAGTAAGAAAAAACTCCAACATTGGCTCAGTGCCCATAGCACAGTGGTTCCAGCGCCAGCCACATGCACCAAAGCTGGAGGGTTTGAACCTGGCCCAGGCCTGCTAAACAACAATCACAACTGCAACAAAAAAATAGCTAGGCATTGTGGTGGGTGCCTAAAGTCCCAGCTCCTTGGGCAGCTGAGGCAAGAGAATCACTTAAACTCAAGAGTTTGAGGTTGCTGTGAGCTGTGATGCCACCGCACTCTACTGAATGTGACATAGTTAGATTCTGTCTAAAAAAAAAAACCCTCCAACATTGCAAGGATAGACCAGGAAGAAAGAGAGCATGTCCTTAACGCCCCTGCAGGAATAACCTCTGTTGCTGTCTGGGTCACATCCCGACTTCTCTGTGCGTATACTAACACTGTGTTCCTCCCAGTCTGGCGCCATCCTCACCTCCCATTTAAGATCCTGGTCTCAGGCCCCAAGTCCCTCACAGCAACCATTAGGGTTCAGTCTGTCCGTATGATCTGCTCTGAAGCTCTGCCATCCTCTGCCCTCTGCCCAGTTGCTCTGGGGGACAACTTAGGTAACAACCTTTCCACGAGGCTTGTGCGACCCTTCACTGTCAGATACACTGCTGCTGAAGATGACGGCCACTAGCCCCTCAGAGAGTGTCCCCAACTCCCCAGCTTCACTCCCCATCACCGTGGCAGAGCTCTTACACTGGTCACTCCCTCCAGGAGGACTTTGGTCACCCCCGTACCAGGTCAGGGCCCTGTCACACGCTGTGCCAGCAGGCAGAACCTGGGTCTGCGCTGTCCATTCACTTCCCTGGGACCCTCTCCCTGGCCCTTGACTGAGTGACTGAATAGTGCCATTGGACTCTACCGATGGGCCTGATCTTCTTGCCACCAATTGTCTTCAGAGATGGGCAGAGCTAGTGTTAATATGGGGCTCCCTCAGGTGAGAAAATGCAAATCCTAGGAAGTTACATTTGCCGAGAAGCACTCAGGCTGGGAGGGCTGGCAACAAACTGGGGTCCACATGTCAGATTCCCAGGCACTGAGGGCCGAGGAGCAGGGGCTGCGAGGCAGGGGCTGAAGGTCAGGAGAGAGGCCAGGTGCACGCACATACTGACACACTCACACACAGGCGTACACGTGCTCACGCACACTGACACGCTCACACACACGTTCACATGCGTGCACACTCACACACATGTTCACACACACACATAAACCCCACACAGACTGACAAAGCAGAGGTCCCAATACCAAAAAATTGGGTAACAATACCCAATTGGGTAACACATAACAAAAGTTATTTTAGGCTCGGCGCCTGTGGCTCAAGCGGCTAAGGCACCAGCCTAAGCTGACGGGTTCAGGGTTCAGCTCAGCGTTCACCTGAGCTGGCGGGTTCGAATCCAGCCTGGGCCTGCCAAACAACAATGACGGCTGCAACCAAAAAATGGCCGGGCGTTGTGGCGGGCGCCTGTAGTCCCAGCTACTTGGGAGGCGGAGGCAGGAGACTCGCTTGAGCCCAGGAATT